>BDUI01007546.1:19624-34702 GCA_002335545.1 Apodemus speciosus
TGGGGATGCAGACATTGAGTCACAAACATGAATGTTGGCTTACTGAAGACCTTGTGCCCTCCACTTTACATGTAAGGGAAGGTGGCCACATTGACAGCCATTCTCAACCTTCATGCTTCAGGCCCTAGAGAAATGTTTACAGTGCAACAACCAAGATCGTCAACAAGGGAGGGAYCAGCATCAAGACGAGAACTGATAAAAGTACAAAGCCATGAACTTAGACTATCTGCGACCTTTGCTTTAGATGATGGCTTTATGTCATCAGTGACTTACCATTATAAGAAATAAATAGAGTAAGAAGTTTGTGTRTGCTTATTTACCCAAGGAYGGGCTAATGAGTTTGGAAATTTGCCCTTTAGAGAGGTAAACAAAATAATTTTCTTTCTCTAATTTAGACCTCAGATGACCTTGAACATGAAAACAACAAAAAGGTAACAAAATAATCCTCAAGCATTTTTCCATCAGGAAACGCCCACACGTGGCCTTCTCACATTAGACATCCATAATCTTCCTAGCCCTCRCAATGCCAGAGTCACTGCTCAGGTTGCAGTGCTGACATGTCTGACTCATCTAGTTGCAGTTAAACCATTAAAACTGATTTAAGACATGWCCAAGGCAGGGGAGACAATTTCTCTAGAAGTAAGTATTCAATGCAGTAAGCTATCTCCTTATGTGGAATGAGATTTCAGTCAAAAGGAGAAGGTTACATAATCATTAGTATATTGAATATGAAGATAAAACTAACCAGTAGTTAATCAGAGCCATATGACAGCATAGTGGAATAGGTTGTGGTTCTGAGGGTGCCGGTTCTCTGAAAGGTTAGCTCCAGACTGCATTCATCACAGGGCTCTCACTCAGTCGTATCGGGCCCTGGGCTAACTCTGAAGAAAGTGAATTACACTCTGATTTCCTTTATGCTCCTCAAGGTTCTTGTTGTTGTTTGTATTTGTACATGTATTTCATTGTGTAATGCTGAGACCAGTGGTAGTCACGCACAGAATTTGTCTRTTCCCTGGATTCTCACTCACAATTCAGAACACAGAATATCCCGCCTTGCTGCCTGTAGGGTCTTGTTGCATTCAGAATGAAGTGTCATCTTATTTCCTGACTTTTCATCCTGAAGGGATACCCTTCTGTGTTCACGAGGACACTCTGGGCCTGGATTGATTTTCATAAGATGGTAGGGTCAGCAGTACGCAGACTGGCTGATTTGATGTTTTCYATATGTTAGGTGGATGATTTTAGYCCYCMAGGCCTCAGTCTTTCTCTGTGGCTTGTGGGAGTTCTCACGATACTCAGTGGTATGTTCCATAATCCTTCAAGTTCAATAAGATGAGAAAATTTCAGTCTAAATGCAACAGGACCCCACAGACAGCACGGCGGGCACCCATCAGGGTTCCAGCGTATAGCACTGGCGTCTGAGCATGAAACACATGGGACAGAACACACGTGGCTCTTGCCTATATTTGGCATGGTGGGTGGAGTTTGTGCCTGTATGTAAAAAGATGAAAACAGACACAAGTGACATGTTCAGATGACTTTGTCACAGGCTTTCACAGGTAAAAGCAGTTGACGTCGAAGATGCAGAGGTTAAGTCATCAGCTAAAATGAGCACATCAGCTCGCTGGCCATCTCTAACTCATTGCGCACCTGAGCCGTTTCTTTTCCTAGACAGAGTCTCTTCGAGGAAAATAACTCCCAAGTTCTCACCAAAATACCAACAACATTTGGCACATTATTTTGTTGCTGAATGAGTTCTTTCTGCTTTGATTTCTCAAGAAATACAAACAATGGTTCAGTTTTTCTATGTGCAATGTAATACGTCCTATGTAGCAAGTTTCCRTGTTCTTTTAATAGTAAATACTTTAATGGAGATAGCTAAATCATGTGTATGTGTGCGCTGAAAGTTCTGGAAGAGACTACTRTAAAACCTGGTCTCCAGTTCGCCATCGGCAGTGCCTGAAAACTCGGCTGTGGAATGACAGCCCTCAGRCTCCTCCAGCAGATCTCTTCCAGTGGGGCGAGCGGTTTGTGTCTCCAAAGCCTGTGGGTGATTTTGATGTATGCTATTGCTGGAGAGCCACTCAGGTGAACGTTGTGTTTTGCCTTAAATGGGAATGCTGCTATTATCACAGTCAGCGTTGCAGTGAGACCCAATAAAGTTTCTTGAATGTTTGAAAGTCCTTTGCAAATCTAACAGATCAAATGAGTGGTTTCAGGTCATCTCCTTTTGTGTTAAGTAGACCTATGACTTTTAAAGTAAAACTTCAAGAGAGCAACAAGGTCTGTCACCTATGAATTTATACATGTGCACATGTGCTCTAGTCAGTATGCCTAGAAGCCATCCACTGAAACGGGCTTGTCCTTGTACTCATAGGGCCTGGTCACCGTAGAGGACGAGCAGGCATGGATGGCATCTTATAAATACGTAGGTGCTACCACGAACATCCATCCGTACTTGTCCACGATGATCAACTATGCACAGCCTGTGAAGTTTCAAGGTTTCCATGTGGCTGAAGGTAACATTACGGGTCAAATGCGATAGCTTTTCTGTCACACTGGCTGTCCCCTGGCTTGTGGCCGTCTTCCTTTGTGGAGGTCCACTTCCCCTGACTTGATTCACATAGACTGTACATGGTCCTGCGTTTGTGGTGGTATTATGTTGTCATTCTCAGAATCATCCACCAGGTGGCGGTGCAGGACTGTGACTTGTTAGCTTGTAGCTTTCCATATGCTTTCGTAAGGCTTCTTTATTTACTTTGTTATGACAAACTATATTAGTAATATTGATGAGACACAGTACCCGTCTTGATTCCTGTGTGTGTGTATTGTGCAATCTATGGCTGCAGTTGAGTGAGGAACACTTAATCAGTGGGTACAAATGCCTTGAGATAGGGCAAATAAGATTTGATGTTCTGTGGTACACAACTATTCAAAAGTTGGTTCCCCACAAAAGTCAGTTCAAAAGTAGTTAAAGACATTTCCTAACCATATCCGGCCTGAAGAGTATATTATTATCAAAACCTCATATCGCAGCCGTGACTGTGACACTTGAGGTACATATCGTTTGTTTAGTGAGTCTACATTTAATTCAGCATGTGCACAAAATTTTAGTGAAACTTGGAGCAACGGACAGTTATGTCGCATGGGCCACAAATACTTCCTGATTCGAGATGCAAGATTCCGGGTGTAATTGTATTGGCTCTCTCTGAGGGATCTCATGGCTGAGTTCTGAGTGCATCTTTGCTTTTCTCTTACAGAGCGCAATATTCACTATAACATGTCTTCTTTCAACGAGTCGGTTGGCCTCGGCTACTTGAAGACACACGCAATCGAGTTTGTAAAGTATCCTAACAGACTGCGTGGGACGGACGGTGCTTCTGAGGACCAGCAAGGGTCTCTGCTGTAGACTAACTGCTGTCKATAATTTTAATATTTAGGGGGCTTTTTTGTATAATATGACGTGCATGAAGGAAGCGCTTGGCAGTTGTGACGACCTCCCGAGACGTGCATAGTTTCTAGAGTGCACACCGAGGCTGTGACTTCCTCTGAGCGGCATTTATAAGGGGATTATCTACCTGCTTGCCGTTGTCCCGCACCCCCACTGTTGTTGTCCTCTGTTGTATGTTCGACTCCGCTGCCTTTGGATTTCCTTAATCAGTTACCCAGTTACAATAAGCGACAAATGAGCCGCATTTACCCCAAGGGAGGCCGCGTTGATTCCAGTAATTACATGCCTCAGATTTTCTGGAACGCCGGTTGCCAGATGGTTTCACTGAACTATCAAACCCCAGGTAGGCGCTAATGTCCAGTGACCCTGAATTCCACAAGAACACGGGGACAGGGCAGCCTGCGCAGCTGCTTCCATTCGCTTGAGGCCTTTTGTTTTTAAAGGAAGCCGCCATGTGAACAAAAAATTGTTTTCTTGGATTCACATTAATGGTAAGAAAGTAAATCCCCAAAAGGAAGCCATGATAGACGATGACACTTCAGTTTTAATCCCTGCTACCAATGCTGTGATCAGTTCCTAGTCTACAATATTTTTAATTTTTCTTCCTTCTGGATCAAGCTTACATCTTTGTTCCCAGAGGTGGAATTTAGCTTGAGTTCCTTCATGTGATTACTTAGACTCTTTGCTGCTTTGAGAAATACCACGGCCACTGTGGCCGCCCAGCCAACGCTGACGGCGCAGCACCTAACGTAGCACGACAGATTTCCAGCGTGAACTCTGTCCGATGCCGTATAAGGAGGGAGATACCAGCAGAGGTACTGATCCGTAATTCCGTCTTCCAGAGTGTCTTCATGGCCAGGGTTTCAACATACAGTGGTGCTTTTTTTTTTCCTACAAATTCTAACTTTTGATAAATGTACAAATGCTCAAAGTTTTCCATGTTTGAGTAGGAGCCACAGGCCATAATCCTGGGACTACAGATAGGAAAATGAAAATAGGCATAAAAAAAAGACAGATGGCACAAGCAATCTTTATTTTACATGACAGTGCTCTTCCCCACGGCTTTAAAATTTGGTAGAAACAGGAATAGTAAAATAGCAAATAACAGCTCATTTCTGGTCAGCCGTTCGATTGACGAGCACGCTTCACAGGGCTGTGCGGGTGTAGACGGAGCCTTTTCCTTTCCTGGTCCCTCTAACCTGAGGACCGCTGTCCTCGCTCTGGACTCACGGTGGCAGGAATATGAGCCGCCTGTATTTCTCACCTGAGTGAGCCTCCCTGATGTCCAGAGCGCCTTCCAGATGGATCCCCGCATAGAATCCTAACGGTCCTTTCTGGAAGACACTTTGCCCAGGTCTTGATAGAATCTCTAGTGCTTTTAGTAGGGACAGAACAAAAAGATGACAGTGCTTCACTTACCAAGGACTCAAGCTGCCCTCCAGGAGGCCAGTGAGTCCGTAATAAGGATAGCATGATCCTAAAGCAGTTCATTTTCTGGGCAACCGTGTATTTCATTTTGAAGAATAAAAAAAAAAAAAAATCCACTTAGTTCAGTTACTGCTCCTCGTCCTCCTGCTAGTCCTCCTCCTGATCCTCTTCCTCTTCCTGCTCCTCCTCCTCTTCCTCCTCCTCCTGTCCTGCTTCTCTTACTTTTTAGAAGAAAGACAAACATTTCTCTGCCTCAAGAGAAAAATTATAAATCAGGTCTTCCCATTCCCAGGGTAGTCCTATGAGAATCCTAACGCGCACACAGGGGTGGGGGTAAGCAGTGAAATTTTATGATTCTTATCCATTTTATAATGTTCCTCTATATCAAGTTTTGTCTTCTTAATACCCCTGCTGAAGTTCTCCAACACCCCTGTCCCATGTGGCAGTGAGACAATGCATACCCCTCAACTAGAGCTGGTGTATACATATCCCCTACCAGTACGTCTTTTCTCTGAACATCGAGTTAAATATCGCATGACTTATATACCAAATCCACTTAGTATACCAGTTCTAGGGTAATCTTTATGAAAATGTACCTGGTATTTAATTTAAACTAAATATGTGAACATGGAAGAGAGTCTTGGCTCCTAAACCAGGCCAGTAGAATGTCATGGTATAAAGGAGAGAGCTCTGGACCTCGGAATAGATGGCTTTCTTGTTTCCAGTCACCCTGTCTGGATCTTCCCTGTCCACGGAGATGAGATGCTAAA
The DNA here is from genome assembly GCA_002335545.1 of Apodemus speciosus. Taxonomy (NCBI): domain Eukaryota; kingdom Metazoa; phylum Chordata; class Mammalia; order Rodentia; family Muridae; genus Apodemus; species Apodemus speciosus. The sequence goes on from BDUI01007546.1 coordinate 25,274, forward strand.
TTATTTTGTCTTTTGACAGATTTAGCGATGCAATTGAATCAAGGAAAATTTGAGTATAATGGATCCTGCGGGTGAGTGATATTATTTAAATTGTCGCCTCCTCGTTTCAGACTCCATACCTCAGCTTTAATGAAACCATGTCACTTTCAATTAAGGACAGCTGAACGTGCTGGTTCTGAAGCATGAATAAAAATAAATGAAGTCCATACTTAGATTACATTTACAAATATTCAACATTTTATCTGTCCCGTTTTGTTAAGCAGGTTCTCTTTTCTTTTAACCACAGACTCTGCAGTTCATCACATATATTCTAGAGTTTGATCCCTTCATTCTAAATACAATTGCGAAGGTTCTTGTGTCTGAGACAGGCAGTGGGCCGTGCTCATTTGGGCTTCAGCCAGAGGTGCAGACATCAAATATGTATAGCCTTACTGCTGATGAGCTTAGAAATGAAGTAAATTTCATTTCAAATGAAGCTGTGGGTGTAAAGTTGAATTTAATTCAGCCAGGAATAAACTTTCATCCTCTCTCGAATCTTTTGCATGTTTATAAATAGGAGTTACATAATGCTGTGAATGTTGTTCTATTTTACTTAAATAACACATAAAAAAAATCTGTGAACCAWGTAGCAAAATAGGAAATGTTAATTCTTCTGAAATACAGAGGAGTTGAATAAAAGTCCGGATCTCGAATTCTGTAAGCACAAAAAGTTCCGCCCGAGACCGCAGCCCAGTGCCTCCTCTGCTGTCCAGTGGTAACGCTGCCTAGCAGTTCTGCGTAGTGGCTACCTTAATCTCCATCATGAAAACTGAGGCGAGATAACAGGTTTTCAGAAGCTGAACAGTTCTTCTGTCTGAACACTCCCTACCTGTGCGCATGTTAGTTATCTGCCAGCTGCCCGAACACTGCCAAAGCCTCTCTCTGCATCTCTCTCACCCATATCCCTGGAGTAAGCGCCGCATCGCCCTGTGCTGTGTACTCTGGAGGACACTCAAGTTATGTAGCTAGGAAGAAAAGGCCCACAGCCAAGTTAACAAGTAGTCTTTGCAGGACTCTTCTTCAGTCGATTCTATGAGGAAAAGAGGCAGGCAGACATTTGGCCAAATGTAAAAGGACTCAGGAACTAAACCTTTGGTAAAAGGAGAGAGCTTGTCAGCATACTACTCTCTTCCCCTTGTTCAAGCAAAGAAGTGGTCTGTTGTTTGTTAGCACGGCACACCCTGGGCAGCCTAGGTTGGTTGTCCTGATGCTCTTCAGATCCTTAGAATCCTCTTCCTTCAAGTGTAGCTCCTGAGTTATGGAGGAAAGAGAGGAAGTATCTTATATTTACTCGTTGCACAAGCCACCAGTAGAACAAGCCCCTGTGCTTCTGTCTTGCCAGGTATCTTCTCAAGCCAGACTTCATGAGGCGGCCTGATCGGACATTTGATCCCTTCTCTGAAACCCCCGTGGACGGGGTCATTGCAGCCACGTGCTCAGTGCAGGTATGCTCCGGCTCATCCCAGGCTATGTAAACATACATACACATACAAATGCACCTAGAAGAAGGCATGTTTAACATCACGATGTAAGAATTGTAGGATGCTCTCAACTTGGACTCCATGTCTGCTGTCTTCTGAGTTTTTGTTACTAAAACTACGAGCTTCCTTAAGTAAAGTATGCCGTCTAGAATGTATCTCCCATCTGATTACATTCACACCGAGTTCTGAAAAATGTAAGCTACGACAACAAGAAGCAAGGCAGCACCTGTGCCTGGACACAGATGAAAGGGGCAGAGCACTAAAGGTCACACAGAAGCTTCAGAGGCACCAGAAATGCTTGCTGTCTTCACCACGGTGATAGTTCTAAAGACATGATCACATGTCCATAAAATTGATCTTACCGTATAACTACCTGAATACAGTTTAGAGCATGTTGCTTATACTTCAAAAAAAAATAGCTGTTTTAAAATGAGATAATACGGAAAATAAATAAATGAACTGCATAGCTGTTTGGAAAGTAAATAAAGAAAGTTACTCCCTAGCTTCAGAACAGATAAAACTCACCACTAACCAGTGTTAATGTCAATAAAGAAAGCAGGCTGAGCCTAGCACTGATTTTCTTTTGCTGAGTTTCTTTGCAAGACTTCCAAAAGAATTCAGGGGTTGATGTGGAGCCTGGTAGAATCCAAGAGCCAGAAGAGTTCTCAGGACATAGCCACAGCCATGGCTTCATTCCACAGATCTGGACAGCTCAGTGACAAGCGGAGGGAGGGGTGTCTTCATCATCTACTTTGCCTGTGTATTTCCTTGCTGCTTTTCTAGACGTAGTCAGAGGATAGTACATTTATAACCTCTGCCTACAACTTTTGCTTTCAAAGAGTGGTTACTCAAAAACTGTTTTGTCTTAATATAGAAAATTCCAAGGAAAAGATCAAGTATTTGTATTGATTGAAAATTCCCCAACGAAAGTTTTCATCACACCTTGCCACCAATACTCACAAGGAGGCCACTGTCTCCACCACCCTGTGTCTGTGTAACTGCAGGTTATATCAGGGCAGTTCCTCTCAGATAAGAAGATTGGCACATACGTGGAGGTCGACATGTATGGGCTGCCCACCGATACCATACGGAAGGAGTTCCGAACCCGCATGGTTATGAACAATGGACTCAACCCAGTTTACAATGAAGAATCTTTCGTGTTTCGGAAGGTAAGACATTAGCAGTGTGTCACCATTCCACAGTAACTAGGGGGGCTGATTTTCTACCTGAAGCCACAGGATAGAGGAGTGCCACTCACCACACCGACATGGCTTCTTCCCTTCATCTACTAAGTGACCTCTGTCACTGCCATATGATTGTGCGTAACAAGTTGGCTGTTCTGGCTCTGCCCTTCCTTGGCCACCTCCAGTCACGTAGAACACACTTCCAGGTCCTGGTCGACTTTAGACGTGTTCTAACTCGTGGCTGCTACCATGCACTGGAGGGGCTCATTCTGTGCTCACAGTGCAGAGGTTAGATGAAAGGCTGCACCACAGCTAAGGTCAGTGCTGTGATCAGAAGTGAGGCAGCGCTGCTCAGAGTTTTGACTTTCTCCCAGTTCTGTCTGCCGGGTCCAGGGAGCAAGCAGACGTCCTCTCTCATGTTCAGTCTTTGATCTCTTCAGTTGAAGAGGCTTTGAAAACTCAGCGAGCAGACAGAGGCCTGCCCTTTTCCTTGTTTGCTTTACTGTCAGGCAAAAAAAAGGTTTTCTTGCTTTTTTGGACACAGATGTTCCAGGAGTTTCTGCTCCATCCATTTGCCATGGGACAAAGAGAATGGGCTTCTGATCTTTCCCGGCAAACAGGGACTACTTAGTTGAGAACAGAATAACTGGCTGGGAGAAAGCAAAGCAGACGTACAGCGTGTGTCTGGCAAGGGCTGAGTTGTCTCATTTGACACGATTTTCACCAGTTCCATCATTTCTTATAAACAACATAGATTTTCTTTTCTCTGAGAAAATTTCCCTTGTGTACATATTCCGCATTTTCTTTCTCTGGTTCTCTGCATCTGGACGCCGAGGTTGGTTTGTAACTTAGCTGTGATGCTTAGTGCTGCAGTGAACACAGATGAGCAAGTGCCTCCCTGGTATAGGCACTGAGAGCCATTTGGGTAAAGCCAGCRGCATGTCACGGGCACATCTAGTTTTAGTTTCTTGAGGAACTTTCATATCGGATTTGATAGTGGCCGGACAGCTTCTCTTTTGTCCACATCTTTGTCAATATTTGTTTTCATAAGGATGGCCATTCTGAGTGGGGTGAGACCTAACCTCAATATTGATTAATTTGCATCTTCCTTACGACTTCTGAAGTTCAATAAATTTTTCATATGCTTGTTTACCATTTGTATCACTCTTTTAAAAATTATTTTTGACTTATGCATATGGTGTTTTGCTTGCACGAATATCTATGTACCGTTTACATGACCGATGTCCAGGGTGGCCAGAATAGGGTGTGGGCTCCCGGAACTGGAGTTACAGATGGTTGTAAGCTGCCATGCGGATACAAAGATGTTAACCTGGGTCGTTTGGAAGAGTGTATGTCACACTTTGAGAACTGCTCATTTCACTGGCACTCTATTGACAAGATTGTTTGATTCCTTGCTGACTAGGTTTTTCTTCTTTGTATATTTTAGGCATCTATCCCCAACTGATTTATAGCTAACAAAGATTGTCTCCCACTCTGAATTTTATTCACTGGTTCCCTTGGAGTTCAAAAGTGTTTTAATTTCATATGTCTCTGTTGCCAATTGTTGGCATTATTTCGTGAGCGAGAAAAGTTCTGTTTGGAAACTCCTTGCCTATGCCAATATCTGGAAATTCTCCTTCATTATTTTCAGAGTTTCACATCTTACATGAAGTTCTTTGGTTCACTTGGAATTGAATTTTGTTCAAAGATAGGGATATAGTTTTATTCTTCTTCAGATGTATATCCAACTTTCCCAGAATTATTTGCTAGTGAAACTCTTATTTCCAGTATATATATATGTGTGTGTGTGTGTGTGTGTGTGTGTGTGTGTGTGTATGTGTGTGTATGTATATGTATATGTATACGTATATGTATATTTGACATCTGTGTTAAAAAGCAGTGCCTGTAGCTATATGGCTTTTTATATGAGTCCTCAACACTGTCTATTGATCTGCACGAGCAAGTTTGTACCAGTGCCATGCTGCTTTTGTCACTGTGGTTCTGTAGTATAGCTTAAAATCATGTATACTGATACCACCATTTTTTTCTTTTTGCTAAAAATTGCTTTTATTCTCTGGTCTTTTGTACTTCTATGTGAATGCTAAGATTTTTCTTTCTATTTCTTTTACATTTATTTCAAAATGCTTTGTTTTGTTTTGCTTTTGAATCAGTTGTGCGTGTGATTATTTCATTGATTTCATCCAGAGCATATTTGTCTTTGCTATAAACAAAGGCTACTGAGTGTGTGTGTTTGTGTGTGTGTGTGTGTGTGTGTGTGAATTTTACCATTTTTCTGAAACAGTTCATCAGATATAACTTTTGGGGGGAGTTAAGGTCTCTCTTATAGAAAAAAATTTCATCTACAAATAAGGCTACTTTGACTTCTTCATTTCTGCTACCTAACATCCCAAAAGGCATTAAAACATAGGATGCAATAAACACAGAGAATGAAAATTCATTCAGAAATGGTCTTTTATCCATGAAGTGTTTCTTTGAAAACACTCTGTGTTTTTAAAAACAACTGGAGCTCAGTTCTGTACGTACCCCAGAAAGAAGACTGAGACAGGATTAAATACAGGAGTCCCAATTCCAGGCTCCACTGATAATATCTAAAATAAGAAAGTCATTCAGTCTTCCAGGGTCTCCATCTTTGTGTTGGAAATGACAAGAATTGGATCTGCAGCGTTTAACCTCTATCTGCTTCATATATTTGATGAGATGACTTCCTGGAAATCTGGACCCAGGACCTTGTTGATGTCTTGGGCACCAATCTTAAGCTGAATACTTTAGTCATGCAAGTTTGTTTTCACCACTAAGGGGATTTATGGAGCAGTGTTGGTTTGGTCCAGATCCCTGGGGCCATGGTTCTGGAAGGCCTCATTACAAAATCAGTGAAATGCCCAATTGTTTGCTTGCAGGTGATCCTGCCTGACCTAGCTGTCCTAAGAATCGCAGTCTACGATGACAACAACAAGTTGATTGGCCAGAGGATCCTTCCTTTGGATGGCCTCCAAGCAGGCTACCGACACATCTCCCTGAGAAACGAGGGAAACAAACCATTATCACTGCCAACAATTTTCTGCAATATTGTTCTTAAAACATATGTGCCTGATGGATTTGGAGGTAAGGTGAACATGTGGATATAGAAGACAGTGTACAGGAGGTTCTAAATTACGAGACTGTGAGTTATTTTGCCCATTCCCTAGAAACAACAAAAATGATGATGTGTTTTCCTCCTGTGCTGAGAATTCTGGTGATTTTGAGTAAAGAAAGCAACATGTCCTTAGGTCTTATCTCAAAATACTGTAATTTTTGCTTTGGGGCAACTGACCTTCAATTTTAACAATGTGATTATAGGTTCAAACATAAGCTGGGAGAGTTTCAATCAGGACAGATAGGAATCATTCCTTTCTTTGTACCTTTGCTTGTCATTTAAAAAGGAAGCAAATAGAGGCCGTAACATGCAGTAACAGACATAGGAGTCCATCAAAGTGGCTTGGGCAGTGCCGTGGGCCTGGGTAGGTAGAAGTCTGTAAAGTGTGTTTTGAGACTTTAGTCCAGACCACAACACACTCCAGAACTACCAGCAGTGTGGGCGCATGAGTAAACTGAAGCCAGGAAGAATTTATTCTATGTTTGAGTTTTAAAGCAGGGAACATAAAGGCTGTGGTGGCGGCTCAGTGGGTAAAAGAGCTTGCTGCATGTAAGAACCCAACTGCACCTCCCAGCATCCTTGGAATAAGCTGGGGGTGGCCCCAGGCGCTCCTGTCATACTCCGGAGGGTGGAGAGCAGAATCCTTAGGGCTGGCAGGCCACCTTCTGAGCTGTAGAGTCGATGAGAGAGCTTGCCTCAGGAATAAGGTAGAGAGTACTGGAGCAGTACACTGAACTTCCTATGGCCTCTAGACAAATACAGAGATACCTACACACATGAACATACACTACACACACACACACACACACACACACACACACAAAATCAGAGAGTGTAATTGATACTTATTACTTATGGAAAGTGTCACACAGACCCATTTGGTAAAAATTTTTCAAAAATTTGCCATTGCAATGGGCCACATTTCAAATAAAACTATAATTTCTTCCTGGGCAATGTGCCATTTGATTAGAATTGGGAAAAGCGATCATTTGCTGAGCGCCTACATGGTGCCAAAACCTCAAAATGCGGATTGATCTGTGGGATGTGAGTGTGTGCTGGTTTATGCCGAGAAATGTTTGTATTTGACATTTGCCAGGGCCAGAGTTTAACATCATGCAAACCCATCTCTCATGACAGTCCTGCCAGTGGTCTCCCCCGTGGGCCGCCCACTGCCTTTGGTCAGATGGTTGAGAATCTTTGTACTGAGGTTCTGCAGTAGGTGTCCTAACCTGGGGTTTGATATTCAGCAACAGCAYGCTCAGCTCTGATCATCTCAGGCTTGTGGGGACACCTGGGGAAGACATTGGAGATTTAGTTTTTAGTTGGCGTCCTAACCTGGCGTTTGATATTCAGCACAGCATGCTCAGCCCTCGCACACACAACCCTCACACGCTCGGACCTCTGATCATCTCAGGCTCACGGGGAGCACCTGGGGAAGACATTGGAGATTTAGCAGATTTCACAAAAGATAACACAGGGCAGACATAAGAATTGTCTCATGTCTGAATGTCTGACCTCGGGTCTCCGGACTTAAGTGTKTTTGTATTTGGTGTCTAGTTAATTTCCTTCATCCACATCCAAGAGTTTGCCTCACGGTCAGAGTCCGAGAGTATGCTAGTGTTCTTGATTTTGTAAGGAGGAGTTCAAATGAAACTGCACCATCACAGGGAGGAAGAAGGAAGGAAGGAAGAGCGAGAGGGAAGGAGGGAAGGAGGGAGGAAGGAAAGCTACTGTAACATTCAAAGTTAACTTGTAAGGAAACTTTATGTGAATCCACTGGTCGTTCTGCAGGTACATACAGTGTGATTGTTGCATAATAGCTTAGGTGGCTGGAGTGATTATCTGGGAAGAGTGCTTGCCATGCAGCAAAGGARGGGTCACACGCCCTGGGTCCTTAGTTCAGAGTGAATTAATTGCTCTACATCTTTCCCAGCCCTTCCTCCCCGCCCCCACTCATCCTCAAGGTCCTCCCTCACCCTCTTTCTCTCCCCCTCCCCGCACCGATCTTTGTAGTACTAAAGACTAAACCCATGCCTGCTAGACAAGCATTGCGCCACTGAGATTTTGGGTCAGGGTCGCACTAAGTTGCTTTAGCTGGCCTTAAGCGTGTGCTCTCCCATTTTAGTCTCGGGGTGCAGGCATCGGGGTGCAATCACACGCTGCCTGGAGATATTTTATTTAGTTTTAACAACACAGTGAAGAAATTGTTGGTTGTAAAATCCTCACCTTAACTTATCCTGTACTTTATGTAAAATGGCACAGGAAACAATTACATCATACACAATTCATCATCCTAAGGAACAAAGTCTTTTTAATTGCTCCCCACCGAGAGGTTTCAGAACTCCGGCACACCGGCAGCACCGCAGCTCTGTGTTCTGCATGACGCTCAAATTATTTTCATTTGCAGTCATTGCATGTGGGCGGAAACCTTTTTATAAAGATAAGAAAACTGTTCTYGAGGCTTTTCCAAGTTAGGGCGCTTCCTCTGTCCTAGACGTAGGCTCTACAGGTCGCCTGTTCCTTCGGTTCTGATCTACGAAGTGACTGTCAGGTGGTGAGTTCCCACATATGAGAAACTTTGCTATATGCAATTGTTCATAGTTAACCCTGCACCTCACCTCACCCCCACATCGGCCTAGTGCTTTTTAGACATTCTGAACTCCGGCTGAGCCGGCTTCTTCCCAGCATGAGATAGGTCGACAGCCCAGATGTTAACTCTGACCCTCTTCCSTTCACATGAACTCCTGTGCCCCACCCCCACTCGCTTGCCGCCATCCCAAGCTCTAGGCAACAGAAGCAGGGGCTTTGCTGAAGCTGCTTCTCTCACTACTAAAATCACTTACAGTGCACAGAGCAATAGTAACAGCAGCGGTGTGCTTCCTGCTCCCCTTTCTATTGATGAAAGTAAACACCCAAACAGGCTAGCTTAAGGTAAAGGTGTGCTTTTAATTAAAGAGTTATTCTGTTTTATGTGTGAGTGTTTTACCTGTATGAGTACATGTATGCCTGGTCAGAGGAAGTCATCCAGCCGCCTGGAGCAGATCGATGCTTGTGATSCATTTGTGAGTGTTGGGAACTGAACATGGATCCTCTGGAAGAGCAGCACGTGCTCATAGCCACTGAGCGCAAGAAAAGATGGTTTTGTTTCTTTGACTCATAGTACTGAGAGCAAGGTGACCGGTTGGTTCCTGCTGAGCCTTGGTGCTGCTTCGTGCATCTGCTCAGTGGAGTACCGGTGGTTTTTTGGGGGCATGGCCTGTTGGGTTTTTTGTTGGATTTGTTTTAACTTTCATACAGTGTGTTTTGGTGAGATTCACCCACCTTGCCTCAACTCTTCCCAGACTCATCCCACTTCCCTACCCATTCAACTTKCCGTCATCTTTTTATTAAAATGCTTCAAAACCAATTTGCAATGTCCAAATATTCTTAGATGTGTGATCTTTTTCTGGAACATTTCGGCTTACCAGAGGCTACCCTTTTAGAGAGAACTGTTTCACTCTCTCCCAGTAGCTAACAACTGTCCTTTGTTCCATGGCTAGGGGTGGGACTGTGTGCCCAACTGTCTTCTCCA
>BDUI01007546.1:49041-61551 GCA_002335545.1 Apodemus speciosus
TCCAGTGCAACAGCCAGCCCAGGTGGGTTCAATGAGAACTGACTCGTTAGAACAGAAGAGGACTTCCAGCAAGGTCCGGAGCGGACTCAGAGATAAGATCCTAGTTGGGCTGGACCCTGAAACATAGGTCTGACTCAACCAGAAGAGATGGGTGGGAGAGCAAGGGACAGACACCTGAAGAGAAGGGAATGGTAGAAAGTGGAGACAGTGCACCTGCCCCGGTCCGCAAAGAACTCCGGGACCACTCTGAGGAGGCAGTGAAGGACATCAGGAGTCATTACAAGAAGAGGTGCTACAAGCCGACAGCGACCCTGGTACTCGGGACCGTATCACAGCACACAGCACATTATGATCAGAGGGTTAACCAGAGGAAGAGGTTAATATAGACGACACACCCTTCATCGTCCCCTTGCACCTGGAACCGTGCGGGGAAAGCTCTGTCGGTCTCCTTTCTTAGGAAATACATGGGTGATTAAGTGACTGAGCAGAGAGGGCAGTCTGGGGTAAGCTATGGGTCATCACAGGAAAAGAACTAAGGAAGGCGGATTTAGTTGTTTGAATATGGAGCTTAGAGAGTGACAGAAAAGCCCAGACCTACTTCAAGAGACGTCAGGGTCACGCTCTACAAGTGGACCAGCAAGAGAAAGAGAGGAGCTGAGAGTGGGAGAGTGATGGGGAAATGGCTGGCTCCTTCAGCACTGTGGTCAGAGGAGGGGGCGGGGTAGAGGACCCAGAGAATAGGAACCCACAGGCAGAATGGGTGACAGGAAAGAATGAAAGTGAAGACTTCCTTTTGAGAAAGAATTGTAGATTTAGAGAAGGCGTGGCTATAGTGTTTCTGTGCAACCCTGGATGCCCGCTTGCTGACGCCAGTAGCCTAGCTATCGACGTGATGGCATAAGGCATAAAACACTCCTTCTGATAGCATGTCCGTGGCAAGTAATGGGGAGAGACGGACGGGTGGAAAATGTGAGGGTGCAAAGTGGTGTGGCCGTCAGGGAAGCTCAGAAGTGGAGACAGGAAGTGAGCGATTTGAACAGCGCCCCCTAGCTGTACAGCCCTCACAAGGGCTCTAACCACACTGCATCGCTTAAGACGGGATTAATCATCCTCAGGTCCTAGCTAGTTTCTAGGTTAGAGTTTGAGAAAGGAAGTTAGTTGTTCTATGGAGCTATACAGATAATATCAAAAGCTTTATAAAGTAAAACTGAAATTAGCCAGAAACTTTGGAACTGAAGATGTAACCTCTGACCTGATTTCCTACCAGGCAAGCCGGCAGAGAGGCGTGTCCAACCTGGTAGCCACCACCTGCAGCGATGTAAAGGAAGTGAAATTAAGCTCCGTTCCGCACGCGCCCCATTTCCGATGCTCGGGAGCTACGTGCCTCTGGAGAGCTCACACATAAGCTGTCGCTATTCCTGTCAGGTGTTCTAGTGACCACACTGCTTTAAGCACATACAGCGGAACCAATTCTTGTTCTATAAAACAGGAGATTTTTCTTCTTACTTAGCAAATTAAATTTTTTGCACATCATTTTTATATTTTTTTCAATAGTGCAAACTGTAGTCGAGGAAGGTGTGTTGTTTTCAGGATCCTGCTTATAAAGATTTGGTTAAGGCCAAAAAGAAAAAACAAAATAGAAAGGAAAAGGAAAAGAAAGGAAAAGAAAAGAAAAAAAAAGAAAAGAAAGTCTTGTCGGTGTGGACTGAGGCCTTAGGATTTTCTGGGTGCCTGAGGACTCTGCAATCCCAAGTGCTGGGATTAAAGGCATGCACCACCACCGCCCGGCTTACCCTGTGTGTTTTTATACATAGGAGAACTGGCATTCAAGAACAGGAAGCCCTTGGCCTTGTAGCATTCCTTTGTACTGCCTCCCTCCCTCTCTCTCTCTCTCTCTCTCTCTCTCTCTCTCACTGTGTAGCTTGAGGCCAGGAGGGGGCTGTGACACCAGACACAAAGATATCAGAAAGTAGCCACACACACCCTGCCTGTCCTACCCTGAAACACCACGGATCCCATCACCGATTCCCCCAGTCAAGATTTCCTTCTCCATCCACTGGAAGTGCCAATCTTAAAATGAATCAAACCTACAAGCAAAAGCATGGGACTCCATACACATCTTACTTGCTTTGGGGATTCCAGTAGAAATCAGTTACCTTTGAATACACATTCATTCTATTTGCCTATGATGAAAATCTGTAGTCGAACAGAATCCTTTGGGGATTTTTCTGCGATTGTGTTTGCCGTGACTACACGAGTCCAGCCTTTACTTAGCTAGCAAACCTTGAGTGACTTACTCAAGGTTCTCACAACAGAACCCCTTAAACAGGGAGTCTGATTTCATTTTTTCTGTATTTAAGACATTGCCACAATCAATAGCACATTACTTAGCTGATAAGGTTAAATCTGTCCAAAAGAAGCTTACGAAGATTTGCTTTTTGGTGATGGATGACTGAGATGGCAAAAGAGCTGGAAGTGAGTTGACTGATACCATGCACCCAAATGCACAGATGAAAAGAGCTGCGAGAGATACTGGGCGCCTGACCTCTCGTGGGTCCACTTCGCCCCTGCCCAGTGCTAAGCAGGCTGTCTGAACGGGAGTTACAGTGCTCCTCCTCCCTTGCCCTGAGACCGTGTGTAAACACCATCAAGTCTAGCTTAGCAAGTTCATATTGTCGGTTATTCACCCTAATTTTTAGCATACATATTAATATTTTTGTGACTTTTTTTAAAGGTATTGAACTTATCCCTCAAGTGAGGATAGAAGATTTAAAGCAAATGAAGGTAAATGTCTGAACTACTTTTCAGATGTCCTTGTACTATGTACATTGATGAAGCAAGGGTTTTTTTTTTTTCCATCACAGAGTATAATCATTCTGACTAGGAAGATAGATGGGAAGAAAGGAAGAGAAAGACAGAGAGAGGGGGAGAGGGACAGGGAGAAAGAGAGAAGGGGAGAGGGAGGGAGGAAAGGAAGGAGGGAAGGAAAGACAGACATATCTTATTTAGGATCCTCYTTTTCTCCCCTGCAGGCTTACTTGAAGCATTTAAAGAAACAACAGAAGGAGTTAAATTCTTTAAAGAAGAAACATGCAAAGGTACTGTGGTTTTTGCATACGTGGGTGTGCATTTTGTTGGTTCTTTTGTATTTTACTTTTCGCTCTCTGATGAAGACCTACCACTTCATTTTGTGAACATCCATTCACTGTGAACATACAGTGAACCATTCATCACCCAGAAGACTAGTTAGAGACTAATTCTAGACAGCAAACGTGACTTTCATCTTACCTCACTGGTAACTGCTGGTGCTTTGTTACCTGGTCACTGTGCAGTAGTTTATAAAAGCCGTGTATGTGGGAGATGCTAGCAGGGGCCTCTCACGGTCCCTCTCAATGTGACTAGAAACCTACTTCCAAAGTCTCTGCACTTTTATTTTTTTATCACTAATAGGCCTGTCAGACAGGAATCAGAAGAAATCTTAAGAGGTAGTTATAAAGAACATTTCTGGAATTTTTGCATTGTCTAAATGCCTTCCAAAGAATTGCTTTCTAATAGTTATACCTTTTTGTTTATAGGCAGTCTGTAATTTTTATCTGTAATTAATATTCCTACTCTCTTGGCAAGCTTGTCAGATAAAGGATATTTGAGTGTTTGCTTGGGCTTAGTCTGCACACAGGTTTGTCCTTAACACAGGAATAGGGAGACTGTGGAGGCACAGGCCCGTGGACCAAGTCTGTGGCCACTGATACATTCCTTCTTTGTCTCCTTTGCCCTGGTTTAACTCGTGCCAGTTTTTGCACCTGAAAAACCTCTTTAAATGGTATGACCAGATAATGTGTAGGTTTTCTTAAACGCTTATCATTTTTAAAAAATAAATCTTCCTTATTCTTGAGCATTTCATATATGTATATAATGAAATAAAACCACATTTAATCTCATCTGCCCCAGTCCTCACAACATATCTCTCCCTCTCTCAACTTTATGTCTTTTTTTTTTAAATAACCCATTAAATCTAATTGGCACACTATAGCTAAAATGTGCTTGGGTGTGGCCCCATCTCCTGGAACATGGGCAGCTTATCAGTGGGAGAACCTCAAAAAGAATGATTCTGTCTCTCCTAGTAGCGATCAACTCCCAATAGCTCCTCAGTAGTGAGTGRGACCAACAGAAGCACCTCCTCTGTCTATGCTAAAGTTTTAAATGGCACTACCATGCAGCAGGGCTTATGCGGGTAACCACAGCTGCTATGAGTTCGTGAAAGTGACAATCGTGCCATCCCCAGAAGACAGCATTTTATAACATTCTCCCTTCCCTCTCTTCTTGGCAAGGAGTAAACAGTTGTTACAGATGCTCCATTTTAAGACGGTGCTCAGTCTCCTTACATCACTTTGACTGACTATGAGTCCCTGCACTGAGGGCTGCCCACTGATAAAAGAAACGTTTCCCACCAAGACTGGGAGAAAACTAGGTCTATGGGCATATGCATAAATATTTAGGAGACAATTTAACAAGGTGGCCATTGAACAAAATAACAATAGCAGGTTCTGTGCTGGGGCTTATGATCTCCTAAGCCCTGGCCTTTTGTCTAGGATTACAATACCAGCGTGAAATTCCATCTTGTGGAGCAGGCCTCAGATCCAATCAGAAAAYAGTTACTGACCCTGTAACAGTCATGCCGCTCTTGCACGGGTGTAGCCATCTTGTCTAGTAGGTTGGTATTGCATCATGCATGGTCCAACACTAGGTAAAACCACAGATGTCTTCATCTCCCACCAGCCCACAGAGCACTTTCTGGCACTTTGAAAGCTGCAAAACAGGGAAGAAGTTCCTTAGTCAGTTTGAGATTGATCACTATGCGTCCTAAAGCCAACAAAAATGTGTGGTATCCTCACCAACAGGGTCTTACCACGTAAGACAACCAAGGACAATGGCAGTCATCTGTGTTGTTTTGGAGATATCTGAGGACCCTATGACTAATAACTCTTAGGGAGGTATCATGCTTTACAATGAAATTATTGCTTAATAAGTTATGTCTTCTGGGAATAGTATTGTTCTAATGCAAGAACTTTTTAAAACATATGTATTTTGAAATTTGCTTTCTAACTAATAAGATAAAACAAACCTAAAGCCTATCATATCACAAGCCAATTAAACTATAATTGGAGGGATAGTGTAATATATGTAATATGAAAGAGGTGGCACTTGAAGTTATAGAATTAAGCAGAAATGTGAGGTTTTAGAATAATGGTGACTGTTGGAGCCCAGTGTCTGTCTTTATTCAGAAGTGAATTTTCAGCATTGCATTGTTGGGTTAGAGCCACAGGGCTTCACAGAGATGTGTCTTGTGCCAACACTGACTGAGTTGCAGTCTCCAAGCAAGGTGTGGAAATGCTCTTTTTTTTTAAATTCATGTTTCATGACCTTTTTCCTTCTCTTTCCTCTTATATTGAAAATAGATTTTTCCCTTACATAATATATCCTGATTTTTCTTTCCCTTCCTTCTTCTCCTTCCAGTTCTTCCCTATCTCCCCTCCAATGCAGATTCACTCCCTTTCTGTCTCTCATTGGGAAAGGCACAGGCTTCTAAGGGATGAAAATACAAATAATATAATAACATAAAACAAAAGCTAACACGTTGGAATAGGACATAACAAACAAACAGAAGGAAAAGCCAAGAGAAGCCACAGGAAATAGATCTAGATGGGAAGACCCACTTGTCACACACTCAGGGATACCACAGTAGCACTAAACTGACTGCTCTATGTACCCAAGGAACAAAGCAGGCCTGTGACTCCTGCCCAGTCTCTGTGAGTCATATTGTGTGTCAATCATGTTGCTCTAGAGGGCCTTGTTTCCTTGGGGACCTCCATCCCTGCTGATTCTTATGCTCCTTCCACCTCCTCTCCTGAAGAGTTCCTAGAGCCCCAAGAGCAAGGATTCGATGGAGACATCCTGTTTAGGGCAGAGTTTCTCACTCTCTACATATTATCTGGATGTAGGTCTCTGTATTTGCTCCCATCTGCTGCAGGAGGAAGTGACTGAGCAAGGCGCTGATTTATGAGTATAGCAAAATGTCACTTGGAGTTATTTTATTGCTA
The DNA here is from genome assembly GCA_002335545.1 of Apodemus speciosus. Classification (NCBI taxonomy): domain Eukaryota; kingdom Metazoa; phylum Chordata; class Mammalia; order Rodentia; family Muridae; genus Apodemus; species Apodemus speciosus. The sequence goes on from BDUI01007546.1 coordinate 55,140, forward strand.
TGTTCTTCAGTAGGACAGTAATGATTGGTTTTACCATAGGTCCCTGGGCTCTCTGGTCTCAGGTCACTCAAGCGGTGTCACATATGGGCTCTGTCTTGTGGAATGGTCTTAAGTCAAATCAAAGATTGGCTGGTTATTCCCACAAGCTTTGTGCCACCATTGCTCTAGCATATCCTGCAGGCAAAACACCATTGTAGATCAAAGAATTTGTAGCTGGGTTTGTATTTACATTTCTCCTTTGGTAGTGTTCAGAGTTCCTTCCTCTACCAAGGCCCATAGCACATAGGAGTGATGGTTCTCTGGGCACAGTGTAATATCACACCGCAGTTAAAGACAAAACAGCAAAATCAAGAAATTCACAGATAAATGAGCGGAGCTAGAAAAAAATCATCTTGGGGACATAGTTGGGACCCAAAGAAGACAAATATTGTGTTTATCCACCTATATCTGTTTGTTAGCTGTAAAGACCTCAATAAGCAGGCTAGAATCCATAGCCACAGGGGTTAGRTAGAGAGTAAAGGACTAGTAGAAGATAAGTAGGTCTCCTTAGGAAAGGGAAATAGAATAGAGAGTTATGGATGGATGGGCTGGGAGGTGGAATGGGAGGGTCAAGTTGGAAATGAAAGGGGGGAAGAAAAGGAAGGGAATGTGTGTGTGTGTGTGGGGGGGGGACAGCTAAAATTAAGGGCCATGTATGGAATAGTGTAGAAACCCAAGACAGTAGAAGCTTCCTAAAATATATACATATATGAAGGCAAACTAAAGAAATCGACAAATGATGGGGAGAAAGAGCCCCAACTTGAACTTCTGTTGCCACCAAATGAATGAAGCTTCCAGAACCAGGAATAGATTGACTCTGATCAAGTCATTGTCCAAAGGGGGCCCCATGGGCACCCCCAAACAAACAAGACTGTTGTCAAAACTGTATGTTACTCTCCATAAACCGACAGCAAGGCCCTATTGCTGAGGACAACACCACATAACTCACTAAACGTGGAAATGCATTTTAAACAAGCATCTCTCCTTAGCACGTCTCCAAACATGAAAGTTAGCTCCAAGGTGAAGCTGTGAATGACAGCAGGAATGAGAGAATCTGCTATTTATAAAAGAAAGCCTCGGAAAAAGATCTGTGATACAGTGGTAGGATGGAGACAAAAGACAAGGGTAATGACCATTGGCGCCATTGGCTGCTTATGGTCAATTGCTTTTGACTCTTGGAATGCAGCTGGTAATTAGGATTCTAATTGTCTCTCGGCTTCTAGAGTCACTTTTTCAATCTGATGTGGAGAGTAGGGTAATGGTTCTTAGGAGCCCATCAGACTAGACACACAAAAACGCAAAGAAACCATCAGTCCTTCCCAATAGTAAGCTCAAGGTCCAAATCTAGGGTCACTTTCATTAATAGACAAGCATGATTTTCAGTTGTCTGTGCTGGTCACATCCTGAAAAGAAAATGTTTTCAATCCCAGGTTAGAGAAGTACTACCAGTAACATGTTAGAAGAATTAGAATTCAGATGCTGTCAGCCACTGAGAAGGAAGTAACTAAGAGGAGTTGGTCTTGTCTAGACTTGACAACAGTCAGGAAAGTAAGAGCTCTTATTCCTGCCCAAGCTCAAGAGAGCTTGGAAGTATCAGACCCCAACCCCCTGTGTTCTCCCAATGATACCCACAAACCAAGTTTCTTCTGAGAATTTCCTGCTTTCCACCCAACCCTCCAGCTCTGTCTCTTCTTAAAACAACTTGAGGATGCTGGGAAGGTAGATGCAGGTCTTAGGCTTGCAACACCAATATCAAATGAGTCAAATAAAACACCTCAGAACCTGCACGTCCATGGCATGCCATGGGGTGGGGAGTACCTTGGAACATATGCTTGCAGKACATGTAACTTGGCTTTTAATAATGTTAAAAATCCCATCTTACCACAATACAATAATCAGGCAAAACGGTCTACCGTTTTGGTAAAGTGAAAAAKGTGTGCTTGGYTTTGCAAGTCATGTAACTGATAACATGGAGGCTGCTTCTGAACTTGGCAGTCGTAACTCACAAGGAGGCATCAAGCACGTTACCTCTGTTAGGAGATCGGAGGGCTGATGGCACAGATTCTTCCACATCTTCCCAGGTCAGGCAAAGCCCAAATGGCTAATCATGTTCTCAGCAGTTCATGTGGGATGCCACTTGAAAGCAGGGCTCCCGTTTGAAGTGGTGTGTCCATTAGGCTGAGACTGGAGGCTCCCCTTCTAGGGATGCCCCTGAATAGGAAACTCGAACGTTGGGTGAGGACCAGAAGTGTGCCTCAGACCGAATCACTTACCGGCTTTCCAACRAACACTCGGGGAAGCTGCTGAGAACCAGGCCAGCCTGGCCGCRTAAAGCTTCTCCGGTTCAATTACAGTCCAGCTTGTAACTGCCAACTCTTCTTGCTCAGGAGCACAGTACCATGCAAAAGTTACACTGCACGCAAGTTGACAAAATCGTGGCCCAGTATGACAAGGAGAAGTCGACTCATGAGAAAATCCTAGAGAAGGCAATGAAGAAGAAGGGGTAAGACTTCCCTTTCTTTTTTTTTTTTTCTTTTTTCTTTTTTTTTTATAAACCGCTAAGTTCAATTGGTGCTGTTTGTATGTGCTTGGGTGTGGAGCCCCTTTCTGTATTTTTAAATCAGAGTCTTGTAAGTTCTCTGACTCAGTACTACATAGTAACTCTGCAAAGAATGATACCATGGATAATATTGTCCCTGGGACATTAGGAAGTACCCACTCTTCTCTTATTTTTGTTCTCAAGCCTACATGGAGTGTTACTTAAGATTAGTTGTTAAAGGTGAGACAATGGCCGTGGAGCCCTCCTCGAGTAGGAGTTGAGGTTCTACAATGCTAAAGTCCCGTGTCTCAGGAGACCGAGGAAGCCTACCTGGAGGTTTCTCTGGGTCCATGCTGACAAATGCAGATAGACCTCTTAAGACACTGAAAGTTTCTTCACAGCCAGTTACCAGATGTTTTCATCTGTACAGCCCGCTCCAAGGAGAGCTTCTTATTATTATCCAGACATTGTTACCTGGTTGCCAAAATGTAGGGTAAAGGGAGATTTGGATATCTCCATAATGCAATTCATGTCTAGGAACATACGGCATTTTTGGACAGAAGAAGGTCCAGGTAATGATTTTCCAACATCATGGTGATGCAGGACTTACCCGCATCCAGACGAATGTCAGGGTGGAATTCTGAATTTGGGCTTGGCCTGAATTTTCAGTAGATGGTAGAGTATCTTGTGATTCTGGTCAGCATCCCCAGCCAGCCACTTGAAAGGGATGGGGTGGGGCACTGGGAACGGTTCATCCTCTTCAGTGGACTGGCTAGGTTGGCTGGGTTAAAGGCACCTTGCATTTCTCACACTTTCAATCTACAATGTGGGTTCATCAGACCTCATCCCCATCCTCCGTGAAGGAGCGCCCGCAACAGCTTTTCCTACTCTTCACATCCAACCCAAGGGAATGGTTAAAGTGAGAAAGGGCGCTGGATTGAAGAGCTCCTGCCTAACTCTGGTCTAATTGTCTCTCGTGAACTTTCCATGTAATATCTTTCAGGTGACAGGGAGAAGGTGAGTGGGGAAGGCAGAGAAAGAAAAGCTTTTGTTGGAGAAATTACAATAAATGCTTCCGCAAAGGCAGAACATAAATAAGGCATGTGCAGAGGGGAATAATTATGCATCCGTGACTTCTTAATGTTACAGGGATCCTTAGCTTCTGCCAGCTGCTTAAGGATACTGAATAAAACCCATCATAGCATTTACTGTGAGAGTTTTCTGGAATGAAGCCAGAGGAACACTTCAGCTTGCTGGAGAAGAAACACACTGTGTGCTGGTCATTGAGGAGCAGGGGGTGTGCTGAGAGAGCCTGTTTGCAGTGTTTCTCTCGGGGATGCTTCTTTAATAGAACAAAGATCTATTAAAGATCGTGAGCTGGGCTAGCGTAAGCCAGAGCATACATGCTGAGGACAGAAGCTGAGGTCCTGTCCTGGTTTCAGCAATAAAGTGGAGAAGAAAATACCAGCACCGAAATTATCTGTAATGACTGCTGGGCAATTGCCTGACACATATTTTCTACTCATAGGAGAATAAGAAGCCAGCTTCCCTCCCTTGTTAAGCAATGCCAATAAATGCTATTTTCTTCCTCACTGGCATGTTTAAAAGACAAAAGTCTGGCTTTATGACCAAAACGAAAGAATTAGACATTCATTTCAAGGCTGTTTGCATCCCTAATAATATTCTGTGAAATAAATTTATAAAAGCCGCTTGAAGAAAAACAGGAACCAAAATGGAAACTCTGACAACAGACCCCACACAAGGCAGTAATTGCTGGGCCTGAAGTATCTCTTTGTGCTGTGGTTGAATTGAGCAATCATGCTACAGATAATATTTTCTAAGGTAAAAATCTGTGGCTGGGAAATGGATGCTGCCAATGGGCCGTGGCATCCCGGATATATTTGATGCATATATTGTCTTCATCACAAAGTGTTGTTACAGAGCCCCAAGGGAACTGAAAGATATCTAATTTCTGGCACGCATTTTCAATTCTATATTTTCAGGGGAAGTAATTGTCTTGAAATAAAAAAAGAAACAGAAATTAAAATTCAGACCCTGACAACGGATCACAAATCTAAGGTAAGGAAACACCGGTTTTCGCACGGTGACTTGCAAAGGGTACTTTATAGTTTATTTTCAAAGGGACAACTCTGGATTGATCTGGTATCAGAAGCAATTGGAGAGAGTTGGACTGCTACAACAGGGTAGGAGGTTTGTGCTTGCCTCAGACTTGCTGCCTCTGAGAAGAGCCGCTTCACGAAGTATCTTCTTGCCTTGCATGTGGAAACTAACAGTATTCACGTTGTTTGATGACCCTGATGCATCAAGTAAAATGGTGAGCAAAGAGGCTGGAAGGAAAGAGTGAAAGTACAGAAAATACTTTCCTCGGGAGATAGCATCAAACATGAAGGCTGGACACATTACATTTTACTGCATCTTTGTGAGGACTTTCAGGATGAGAAAAATTGATAGTTGATAGTCTTAAGAGTTGAGCCTAATTGGGGGAATTGGCATTTCCCCCAAGACAAATGAAACTAGGATATCGAAAGACCTTAGGTAAGGTTGTGAGGCTTATAGACCTAAATGATAAGACTCTGGAAGAACACAAACATTATTTCAATAATAATAAATTCTAAATGTTAAAAAAAAAATTGCTAAAGCTCTCAACTACAACACAAGCTCTAAAGAGCAGCTTCAGCGTGGCTGTGTGTGATTTTATTATCCAGGCCCATGGCTAACGCATGCATGGATGGGTCATGCTGTTCTAAATGGATTTCTCCTTTGTGTAGTCACTTTTGTGTGGCGGGAACTGTGCATCTTGGGATTTGAGACTTAATGCTTCAGGCACTGTTACCTTGAGTTTCAAATACTTTCCTCCTGTAGCACAGAGACCTTGGCAATGGTATCAGTTTGCTTTGGCTGTGTGCTAAGCTTCCAAAATCCAATGCCTTTAAACAACTATCACTTACTAGCTCATCATTCTGTGGGCCACAGATATGAGCCATGTTCAAATGGGTGCTGACCTTGACTTTGGAGGGCTCACTCAAGCATCTACACTCAACTGAGGGGGTTTCTAGCCTCAGGCATATATCTGCAGAATGGTTGTGTCTCTTGAATGACCTCCAGCTCTAGCAGGGCAGCCCTGGTTCATTTAAAGGGCAGCCCTCCCACCCCCATAGAAAAGGGGAAAGACCTTGTCAACCTCTGCCTTAGACACATTTGCCGTTGTCTTATTGACTAGAGCAAGTCAGAGTCAGATTTCAGGAGCTGGAGATGCAGCCTCTAGCTGTTGACAAGAGAACTGCAATGCTACCACTTTGCACAAAGTGTAGTCATGAGAAGGGGAGGTCTTCCTACCCTAGTGTCTATTGAGGGTGATGAAGTGGGCCATAGCCAAGTATGAGAAAGCACTCGGCTCTCTGATCAGACCTGTGCTGAAACTGACCAAGACACAGTCACACTGGCACATAAGACAGGCAGCGGAATACCAGGCCAACATAAGCCACTTAGCAGCCAGAGTGGCGATTGAGCTCAGTAAAACAGTGGTTAGTGTCTTTTATTTTTGTGTGGCTTTCGAACATCCATTGGTTCACAATATAAATTGTGGTCTGGCCGGCACGAATAGCGTTGTGCTTTCGGTGCGTGCCTGACTCCAGAGATTCCAGATGACCCCGGCYCGTCTCTCCTTAACAGGTCAAAGAGATTGTGGCCCAGCACACAAAGGAGTGGTCCGAAATGATCAACACTCACAGTGCGGAGGAACAAGAAATCCGGGACCTGCACCTGAGCCAGCAGTGTGAGCTGCTGAGAAAGTTGCTCATCGGCGCTCACGAG
>BDUI01007547.1:23190-35959 GCA_002335545.1 Apodemus speciosus
TAACTTGTAAGATGATAACAATAATACTCGTTTGTAGTCTTCAAAGAGCATGAACAATAGCTTGTCCTTTATGTAGGTACTTCAGAAAAATTTATCAGCGAAGGGGAAAAAAGTAGCTTTCTCTAATCTATACATAATACATATTACTCACACTCCATTCTGTCAACTTAATTATTGGAAATACAATGACATTACTTTGTAATTTCATCAGAAGAAAAAAAAACTCTAAGTAACTGTAAGAACCATAATAAATGAGATTAATATTTACTATTTGCAGTGATTTTATATATATATATAGTTTTAATAAGCCCCATCAATTAATGTTTAACAGATGATTGTAGTGTGCAACTGATAAATACAAAATAAATAAGAACCCAGTCACTGAGAAACAACATCTGCGGGCCCGCCCTGAAGGGTATTTTCCCGTCAGTGACTGCACAACCACAGACGTCTCTGCGTCTTCAGTAGTTCTAACCGTTACTGACCCTCACTTCTTTCTGAAAGAGCCTAGCCTTGGAGAAGGCGGGGCGGATTTCCTGGCCTCGTTATTTGTTATCTATTTTACCTCAAACTTTGCTGTGTTGGCAGTGCTCAGTAACTTGTGGAAATGGGATAACGGAGAGAAGAGTAGCGTGCAGGACTGAGAACGGTTGGCCCAGTGACTTATGTTTAAAGCGTTTAAAGCCAGATGCCCAAAAGAAATGTCATGCCAGTGACTGTAAGTAAATAGACGCCGAACTCTTCCCAGCATCCAGTGTTCCCAAGTTCCAGTTAAAATGTCAGCATAGATCCATGCCRTCGCCACACCCCGCCACAGGAATTGTCAGACCTTCGGAGTGCGGCGATGGTTCTGATAGTGGAGGCTGCGCTGGGTGGGATTTGCTCGATCCTGACTCGCTGCATTGATTTGTCTTTGAAGGTAAATTACTTACCACCTGCAAAGAAATCCAAGTTGCAAACAACGTTACCAAGGATGGTGACTATGACCTTAACGTCAGGGGAAGAATGTTGAAGGTACTATGAAGATCATTTCTAATTGGTTTTTCACATTGATCTTGTCCTTGGAAAATGTTTTCTAGATACCTGTGTATTCCCCTCAGATCCATTGCTCAGGCATGCAGCTGGAGAACCCTAGAGAATATTTACCACTGGTCAAAACTGAAGACAACTTTTCGGAAATATATGGCCTTAGGTATGAGACACTTTTCCCTGTCTGTGCACTTTTAGGGCCCATAGATATTGAGCCTTTGGAGAGGAAGTTGAGAAGGCAGTGGACACATTAGGACCTTAGCCATGTGTTAGCCTGTAATCACAAAGAGGGTGAGTGTGGGGTAATACCGAAGGGATAAGTTGAAGACCTTGTCTATTTTCATAGAAATACAATTGATTCCAGTAACAAAAGTGGGGGGGGGGCATGGATTACATCTCATTTTTTTTTGTATAGTTAGTCCTTGAATTTCCCATTGAGAATCCGTGTGCTAGCCCATTGTGAATTCTGCTTCTTTCCCTGTTAATGTGTTGTCACTACGGTGGGGAGGGACAGAAGCGTGCCTTCTGTTTTACATATTCTATGTTCGTCATTTGCCATGCCRGGGGAAGGGGGGCGGGGATCTAACAAATGCACCAAGTGCTAAAATATCCAATGTTGTTACAGACTCCAAAATCCCTATGAATGCCCCTTCAATGGAAGCAGGAGGCCGGACTGTGCATGTACAAATGACTACCAACCTGCCGGATACACTGTTTTTAGCAAAGTGAGAGTGGATCTCGAATCCATGCAAATCAAAAGTAAGTCCTGGGGTTCTTTGGGAAACAAATAGACTCCACTTGCTAAGGCAAAGTCCAGCAACGTACTGGTCTATACGGCAGACCAGTAGATGGTATAGATGGTTCTATATGATGAAGAACCATCGTACAAAGTGGTTTCTTTTACAGCTGTTAGATACACACCTTCTCTGAAATGACAGGAAGTATGGGGACCTTTGGTGCTCTTTCAAATCAAGCTATGTACCTTAAAATCCCTAACCATATTAAATTCAAAGAAATTAATATTCTTAACATAAGTGTAAGGTTGTTTTGGGGGATCATATTTCAAGTAATAACATCAGTTCCAGATTACAATCTATCGAACATTATATTTTTCCATATATCATGTCATTTTGTCTTTCAAACAATTCCATATCAGATAAGACAGATATTAGGTCAAAATGTCACAGGGGATGAAATTAAGTGTCTCTTATAAGAGTGACCTRTCCCATTTTACAGTTGGTTAAGGACCACTGAGGAGGGATGAAGACCTAAGAGACCTGAACCTGGGGAGCATGCCATCTTTCTAGAAATTAACTGGTAATTTACTCAAGTCACCCTGCAATATGCCAGCCATGTAAATGCACTTTAGTTTGGACATGTAAAGTTAGACATCCCTGCCCGGGATCTGAGGATTGATAATCCTGGTAATAGTCTGGCTGATGGGCTCGATCTCATCAGAAGCAGGCAGACTATGCACATACATGCAGTGATCACTTTGAAAGGGGCGTCACCGGACTGTTCATGGTTTTGGAGAAGACGGTAAAGCACTCTGAAACTTGGGACTGTGTCCTGCTCCAATCTATGGTGCCACCAAGAAGAAGCAGAACAGGTCTACATGTCTAACAGTTTTTTATCGTAGAGTAAGTCTGACTTGTACTGTTCATCAGCTCAATGGCGTCTGGGCTCTGCCCACTCTGCATACCAGCTCATCTTGAGCGCACTGACGGAGGCTGGCAGATTATGAAAGGCCTGACAGTTTTTTTTTTTTTTATAACTGTCATTAGAGATGAGATATCTGCAGAAAGGCTCCTTTGGGGAACTGCCTCCAAAGGACCCCGAGCCCTCACAGGGTGTGCAGTGTGACCTGTCAGTCAACTCAGTGGTGCTGACCGGCATTGCTGGGACCTTGTCTAAGTGACTGGTAATGCAAGCGTAAGTGATTGCAGTAACCGAGTTTGAGGATTCTGCACAACCGGTCTTTGATCCAGTGAATCTAGCTGTGGTATTTTGTATAGAGTCTCCAGTGATAACAGCAATCAGGAAATGTTGTTAGTGTCGGCAAATGAGGGAGGGAAAGAATTGTGTTGGTGAATTAGTGTAGATACAGCACACGTGGACTCACACTGCTTTAGCACGAAGGATCTACCTTTGAAGAGATTTTGTTGGTTCTCTGATTTTCTTCTTGAGCCCACTCCATCTNCACCTTTCTCTCACAGATACCTTAAGGCAATCATGTAGCCATAAAGTATGTAACCTCAGCTTGTAGTTAGACAGATACTCTGTGTCAACAACCTTTTTTAGAACCTTCAGCTAGTCAATGCAGGAGCAGCAGTAAGATGCTTTTCTGCCATTGGGTACAATGCCCCCTCCCGTGGCTCTGAACATTTTTTGGAATGTAGAGCTTTGTGCCAAAATTAGATCGTGCTGGGCACAGATGGATGCTGTTGAAAGGAGCTATGTCACCCATACTCAGGCTGTATTTGTCTGCCCTGGGCTACAGTTACCAAAAATACAAAGCACCCAGTATTTTTGGCGATGCTCTGTCAAATATATAAACCAGATTCTGTGTTTAGTTACATGACATTTGCATGAATACCTTCCAGATGCCCAGTGTCTCAGAGAGAACGTCTCCCGTTGTTTGGGATTCATCAAAACCACATCCTCTGGGTTTGCATGTGACCGGGTACCCCAGGATATGAATGCTAAAAAGAGCACAGACACATATGGCGTCCTTTAGAGAAAATAAACTTTACCACATTGAGAGTGAGACGAAAGTCAGAGAGTGTTATGTGACTCGGGAATACATATGTCAGGCGGGAGGTAGATATTCCCAAAGGGTCCTGGCATGGGCCTTGTTTCCCGTCCTTTAATTAATATTTGGTTCCCAGAGAGTTGGAGGGGTAAGCATATTCCAGTAATGCCAGCRGATCTTGTCAGTACCTCTTGTTGCCACGAGTGGTTTCCAGGTATTAGAAATTATGTTTTATCCACACATATACAGGTGTTTAGATGCATTTCCATTTCTCTAAGCCAAATCCTTAGGCCCTTTGCTGCAGATTYTCTGGCGCACACTGTAGAGAGGAACTGCACCATTTCGCTTTCCTGCCAGCAGAGAAGGACGTCCCTGATGCTTCGTGCCCTTGCCAGCATTTGATCTTGTTAAGTTTGCTTCTTTCATTTGCTTGTCTGTCCATCCTGTTAGTGGTGTCTACTAGTGGTCATTTTTCACACTTTTCTAGTRTATGAGGATGCTAAGTACCTTTTGCTGGGGTCATTGATTGTCTTAGTCAGGGTTTCTATTCCTGCACAAACATCATGACCAAGAAGTAAGTAGGGGTGGAAAAGGTTTATTCAGCTTACACTTCCACATTGCTGTTCATCACCAAAGGAAGTCAGGACTGGAACTCAAGCAGGTCAGAAGCAGGAGCCGATGCAGAGGCCATGGAGGGATGTTTCTTACTGGCTTGCTTCCCCTGGCTTGCTCAGCTTGCTCTCTTATCGAACCCAAGACAACCAGCCCAGGGGTGGCACCACCCACAAGGGGCCCTCCCACCCTTGCTCACTAATTGAGAAAATGCCCCACAGCTGGATCTCATGGAGGCACTTCCCCAACTNTGTCAGAGATTTGCTGTGCAATAATATAGGTAAATAAATGTGGATAGCAATTTGTTTATTTTTTCATATTTTTCTTTAATTTTAGATGTAGCTGTGATTTTTCAGGACTATTTAGGCCATGTATATTTTTTTGTGTTAAATAAAATGTATCCATTTGAAGCAGCACTATTGTATATGCTATAGAGGTAACATTTTGTTTAACTAATCATATAAATATAATTAAGATATTATGAAACTGCATATTTGAAAAGAGGACATTGCTATTGTAATGAGTTGTATTATTATTATTATTTTTTTTTTTTTTACAGCTACGGATCTTCTTTTCTCCCAGACACTATTTGGAAAGGCAGTTCCATTTGCCACAGCTGGAGACTGCTACAGTGCAGCCAAATGTCCACAGGTACCTCATATGTATTTCATTACTTATTTTCTTCATAATGAAAAATTCGGTATTTCTCCTCATTCATTTTCTTGAGCAGAACTTTGGACGAAATGTAAAAACTAGATATTCAAAGCTTTCAGGATGCAATTATTTTAAGGGTTCTAAATCAATTGAAGGAAAACCACTTGAGCCAATATTAAGTTCTTTWCAAAGGTTCAGGAGCAAGTCCTAGAACTTGTTCAAAATCCTCTTTCCATGACATGTCGCCATTTTAATCTWTCAATCTGGCCCTTGGGGATGAACAGATGCACACAGAAAGGTAAGCAGATGGACCATAAACAGGCGTTATTTGCTATGGTAACACCAGTATCGTAGATGTATTAATTGAGGGCGGACAGTTAGCTGCTGTCTACATTTTGACCCCTCCTCCTCTCCCCCTCCTTCTCCTCTGGTTTCCTCTCTATTCTTGTGGTGATAATGGTTACTTCYTAGAAGGGACTTCTTTCTATTCTCTCCCCAGAACCCACCTTCCTTTTTGAGATAATCTTCCTGTCAATGTGTGTTCAGACACATTCTCAGAAGTCAAGGATGTGTGATCTAAAATGTTCTATCCTTCTAAACAATGTTTGCCTTAACANATAACTCTAGCCTGTGTCAAGTTGTCACACAGAACCAGCCAATACATTGATCATTCATGTATTTTACTGAATGAGGCAAATGTCCATGTCCTTGGTCGGCACCAAGTTTGTTTTCCTACTGGTAAATATTGAGAGTCTGGATACACAAAGGTCTTTCACCAGAAGTGACGTTTGCAAGTATTCCATTTTTTTCTATCATCTGGTCATTTCATTCATCTTAAGTATGGCTCAGATGAACGTGTCTCATTTATTTTGATGAAATCAGATGCCTTGCTTCTTACAGATCATTGAGCTAAGAGATCGAAGGCAAAATTACAAAGATTTTTGTCCATTTTAAAATACATTCTTTCTACATGTCAGCCATCCTCTSTATCTACCCTAAGACTCATTCTGGGTTAATCTCGACTTGCAGCCTGGGGTGGGAGTGTTCCACATACAGATATCTCATAGATTTGGCACTCTGTAGTAGGACAGTAGTTTTCTCTACCCTCTAGCTCTGTGGTTCCCAACCTTCCTAATGTTGCAATCCTTTAATACACTTCGTCATGCTGTGCTGACCCCCAACCATACAATAATTTTGTTGTACATCATAACTGTAATTTTGCCGCTGCTATGAATGGTAGTGTAAATATCTGTTTTCTGATGGTCTTGGGCAACCCATGTGAAAAGCTCATTCCACCCCCAAAGGGTGGCAACCCTTAGGTAGAGAATCACTGTTCTAGCATCACAGGCGTGGCAGCTCCCTAGAACCTGAGCACCTGAGAGCTTCACTATGTGCTGATGCAATAGCATTCCCTAGYAGCTCAGTGGTCACGGAGCTAGACATGGTCCAAAGATCTAGAAACCCTGGCGCCCCCATAACAGTGCGTCCAGGTGCTCAATAGATGTAAGTGCGGAATAGATGCAGCGCCTTGTGTTCCAGAGAATGGGAGCTTGACTAAACCTCAGCCTTCAGACCAAAAATCCTCAGTGCTCACCCACATAGAACCAGACTAGCCAAGGATCCAGGCTGCTGAGGGACACCTGCCTCTGCATAGGGGAAAGTCCTCACTGCACTGCTGGTCTCCCTCAAGGTCCRTGTCACATGGATCCTGATCCAAGAATCCTTCTGGCGTACCTGCCTTTATAAAGGTTGGGATACTGCTATGCCTCACCTTCCTAGAGACTAGAGTCACAAGTGAGTGGTGCCTTGTTCTTTGGAGTCTGAGCTCCATTTAGTGATCAKAAATCATAAAGACCTTCACTTTAAAACAATGTRCCTTCCTGGCCCYGAGTCTTCCTTTCCTTGACCTAGGCCTTTGGAAAATTTATTCTTCTTCAGAGCCTTGTTAGGATCAGAGGCACAGCTACACCCCAACCTGTGCTGCTTATGTTTCTCAAAGAAATTCATCTCAGTGTAGCTAGAGGTCTACAGCCCCCTGCACTGGCGTGACTGGAAGAGAACCCACACCTATACCTCAGGGCACAGATGCACATACCTCCCAGGCCAAATGTCTATATTGTTCTACATCAGGAATGAAAGACTCTATCCTGAGTCTCACTGATGCTCTAGCTGCTGCTGGGCAGAATGAGACACAATACTGACAGAGGAATCCCCTTCTATAATAAATACAAAGACAGAAAGAGGTGATTCCCCCAAAACCTTCACCCGAAGCACTCAGCAGCATTGAAACCACCATAGGCCCTAACCCCCGAGACCTGCAGCATTGCTGATGTTCATCACAGCTGAAAAGACCTCTGGAGTCTATCTCCTCAGGGTTTCCCTCCTGCTGGCCCTTTCTTCCATGACCCTTTGGTGTAGAGGAGCACAGAATAGACATACAAACTGAGAATTTAGCGGTCATAAATCATAAAGAATTTCACTGTAAAACAGTGATCTGATATACATATANCTCATTACAGAAAGGAGGAGTCACAATTAGGAAAGATTCCAGGAAATACAGCAGACTGATGTAGTGCCACGAAAACTGTCAAAAAGTATCAAAACTTGAATAAAACTTGAATAAAAAGAAATGGTAAAATTGGGCACATCTTAATTCCCATGAACATGCCTCCACCAATACTCACCAACTGTGACAGCCCCTTGGCTCCAGGCGTCATAGACTCCAAGGCCTGCCAGACTTGCTTTAAGATCACATGGTGCCAACTCTGACTATACTCATAATTGAGAAGACTTATTTGTAGTCAGATTGATTTAAAACGCTTGAATCAAATCATTTTCTTTAAGTCCAGTTGGATCAGCTTTCTTCACCCATTTTGAGAATCATTTGAGTCATTTGATGTTTCCAGGCAAGAACAGTCTTAAATATTGTATGTATTCATTTTTGCTTTCTCTCACAATACAGGGGCAGTTTAGCATCAACTTAGCAGGAACTGGGATAAAGATATCCAGCACAGCAAAGTGGCTCGCTCAGGGGAGGCATGCCTCAGTCATCATCCACAGATCTCAAGTAAGTCCTGTGGCACTAAAGCACCTGGGAATCGCTTCTGTGCTATGAGCTAGCACTAAAGTCCCCAACCTCAGAGGCAAACACATATGAGAACAATGACTAGAATCTTACAGTATATTATGAACATGCTACATATAATGGGGTATAGATGCATACAAATCCAAATATGGGCTACACACACACACACACACACACACACACACACACACACTCACACACACTCATGCACACACACACACATTCACACACACACACATTCACACACACACACACACACACCCCTTAGGAATGGACATGAATATATGTTCTTAAAGGCAGTGATATATAACTGTACCAGGCCCAGTAGCACAGACTTACAACACCAGCTACTCATGGACTGAGACAAAAAGACCTGCATGTTCAAGGCCAGGCTCTGGAGTGAGTTCAAGGTCAGCCTGGGCAGTTTAAGGGGACTTTTTYCTCAAATGAAAAATGCAAAGAAGGCTGAGGTGTAGATTACTGGTAGAGCATCATCTAGCTTGGACCACCAGTCCCAAGGTTCAACACCCCCCCCCCCCAATATGGCAAAACTCCAAACAGAGATTTAGGGTCGAGTATTTTAAAATGATTGTTCAATTTTRGGTCTATTTATTTCCTTATTTTGGTTTACTGAAGAGGTTACTAAATGGAGTCATTTAACAAATATCCTCAAGGTGTCTTCAGGGATTAGGGAAATCTATGTGGCACTCAAATCTCCTTGTCACCTTTATCTAGAAAACTTCCCACTCAAATAGCCTAGGGAAAGAAAAATCCACAAAACTGAGTTTTCCTTCTCATTTCCTGTTAGCCAGGGCCCTCTGAAGCCTAAGGCCTGATCACAACCCTCTGTCTCACAAAGTCTCAAACACCAAATACTGTCTTTTCCTTTCTTCTCTGGATTAAAAACAATTTATGTCCCTAAGGAATATGTCCAGAGTTGAATGTGCTGGGTCTATGAAAACGATATTTTAGTGTTTGTGATGTGTAAAATGAAGGCAGCACAAAGCCCCTGCCCCACTCACGTCTGCCCTCCTCCCTCAGACTATCGGCCTGAGCCTATTTCCCGTTTTAGTCCAATTCTGATCACAACTTCTGCCCTCTGCCCCTTTGTTTCTGTTCCCATCACACCAGTTCCTCTGATTCTCCATGCTGCGTTTCAAACGCACGACTGAGACCATCTAGAAAGACACAGGCGACTCACATATCTCCACGATCTAGTTTCTATACTATCCYATTGGCGGAGTCTACTATTTAAATTCGAGTGCTCATTAGAGGTTTTATTTTAATAAACTCACCAATACAAATAARTATTAGGGTGAAAAATATGTGTGCTGAGATGCAGTGTGTAAATCCTACCATGGTTTATTTGACATGAACAGCAGCTGGTGTCAATCGTAGACTGTCCATTCCCATTGGACCCGCACACGACCTTCGTTGGACAGCAGCTCTTTCAGGGCTCCTTGGCTGGGACTCAGCCACATTATTCAAAGCAGGTGCTTTGTCTGCGTTGCACACAGTTGCCAGCTTGTATGACAGTCTCCTGTGTTTTCTACTTCTTTACGCTTTCAGGACGGAACCAAAGTCTACGGCAGATGCGGAGGGTTTTGTGGAAAGTGCATTCCTCACATGGCTACGGGGCTCCCAATCCAAGTACTATGAACGTCCAAAGCTTGGAAGTACCACAAAATGGGGAGGGGGTGGGCGGYGCTCTGCGAAAGCACGGGTGTCTGGTGCTCCTTTCTCGAGAACTCCTGGCTTCCCGAGACTTCCATCTTCAAACCTTTCTTCCGGTGTTCATAGGGCTTTCAGACCACTTACCATTTATAGGTTTTCAAGAGGAGCTTAGCAGACATATCGCTCTAATCAGGATCATTTTTAAATATCATAATTTATTATAGGGAATATAAGCAAAATGTTTGAATGGATTATACGAAGAAAATATTGCTCTTCAAAGCTTAGACTGGACCCTAATTATGGCATACTGTTAAACGCACACATAAATTAATTCCTGGTCAGCTCCTATAGTACAATGAAGTGTTATTGTGATTGTTAAAATGGAGCATATAAGAATTAGTGAATATCAAATTAATTATCCTTTCTACTGATAGGATTTTGATTCACAGTCTTATTTTTTCTTTAATTTTAATCTATGAATTTTGGTGCTTCAATAAAGATGGTTCTAAAATATAATATTTTTTCTTTAAAAAAATTTGTGCTCATGTTAAGTATTAGATAGAAAACTTTGTGACAAAACAGAGAAGATATGATATGTTGGGATTTGAGTTTTAAGGCCTACCTCTATATACGTATGAGCAATATATTGTTTTTATAATGTTTATGTACCATTATGCCTTTATAACTCATATATGTAACTATCCTTAAAAAAATCTATTTTCTTAATGTTAAATACCTTTTTGCTAGCCAAATAGAAAAATGAAGGTTCTTAAAATTCTGAGTTAGTGAGTGCACCCACCAAAACAGTAAGAGAAGTAGGAAAAAAGCAAAAGCTTTCTCTTCCAAAGTTTGGGCATGTCTTCTTCACAGTCAACCTGACAGGACAGTCCCACACCTGTGCCCAGACGGCCTGCTAAGTGGGCAAGTTCAGATGCAACCACACTGAAGATCGACAGTACCCATCCTGGAGCAGCTCAGCTACTTTTTATTTATTTATTGGGATGTTCTCAAACGTGAATGAATTTAAAAATCTGCCGGGATAGGCAGATTCTCAGGAATTAAAGGATTTTTTCATGTGCATAATTTGTGTGTTATATGATGATAGGATTTAAAAAAGCAAATTAACAAATATTTTCCCATGTTGTCCTGCCCTATAAACAAAAACATGGGATTTACTAATTCATTTTCCCAGTAAATATCAGTGTACTAGTCTTACCCTCAAGGTGTTTTTCTCCCAAGTATTTGCTAGAGATGTAAAAGGTACCAGAGGAAGTTGGTGCGCATGTGGTCAAACACTTGCAGAACCCTGAAACAAAGGGGCGATTCTGCAAACCGCTCAGACATTAAGTCAGAATGTCTAATATTTCCCATTAAATATTGCATCTGTTATTAAAGCCGTGTAACTTATAAACATCTAAATAAAAATGTATTTGTGTGGCACTAGTAACCTCGTTTACATGTGTAAGGGTCCGTGATTTACAAAGAATGATGCCCCAGACTTAACAGACATATGCAACAGCAAAGAGCCTTTATTCTGCAGAGAACCGGCATGCAGGGGTGGGGCAGCTTCTGCAACTCCTGATTGGCTGCCCATGGCTCGGTGTGTGTGGTTGCTTCCTGATTGGCTGCCCACGTGGGATGGTATTTCCTGGAATTGACTTGTTTGGGACTTTTCTGTGCTGGGAAACAAACTGAGGCTTGGTCCCCCAAACTTCAGTTTGCAGCCTGTCATGCAGTCAGTCTAGCTCTGGCTAAATCAGATATCAAAAAGGACCCGCGTTGAAATCTCAGGGAAATTACTCATTCTTCCTCAGGGCGAGAGGTCAGACACAGGGAAGTAGGCGGTGCATACAGGACTTTCCCAAGGCAGGGAGCAGATACTTCGGACTGAGCTATCCATCCTCAATTTCCCTACAAATTGCCTAAGTACACTCTAGAGGAGTTAAATCAATTGTAACTGTCAAGGGCTGGGGTACGGCTCAGTGGTAGACTCGTTTCCTACCAAGCATGAAGTCCAGGAAGAAAACCATTACAACTGTCAGGGGATTAAAATGTTACCCTTGTCACGTGTGTAGTACCATACAATTTCCCCTCTAAATTTATATTTATCTCATTAATAGAGTATATGGGAACCCTTTTGTGTGCCTGAGTCCCTTGTATGTGTATGTGTGTGCAGATATGAAGTCTCTTTTCTGAATATATCCAAAGATACGTATATATGTATATTAGGATCTCACCGTGTAGCCCAGGCTGGCCTGAAGTTCATGATTGTTTCTGCTGTAGTTGGCGACCTAAAGAGAATGGAGCCTAAAACGAGGAGTAGAGTCTCACGAAATTGCCAAGTTCATTTAAAGCATCAGACGATTTGTATCCTGAGGGTAAAGCAAGATCACAGGCAAAGGTCACATGAGTTTAGGTTGTTATGCAGTCACGTGCATAACCTGTGCTTGGACATCATCTAGGTAACAATGCTATGTGTCTTAGTCAGGGTTTCTATTCCTGCACAAAACATCACGACCAAGAAGCAAGTTGGGGAGGAAAGGGTTTGTTCAGCTTACACTTCCACACTGCTGTTCATCACCAAAGGAAGTCAGGACAGGAACTCACACAGGGCAGGAACCAGGAAGCAGGAGCTGATGCAGAGGCCATGGAGGAATGCTGCTTACTGGCTTGCTCCCCATGGCTTGCTCAGCCTGCTTTCTTATAGAACCCAGGACCACCAGCCCAGGGATGGCACCACCCACAGTGGGCCCTCCCACCCTTGATTACGAATTGAGAAAATGCCTTACAGCTGGATCTCATGGAGGCATTTCTTCAAGGGAGGCTCCTTCTCTGTGATAACTCCAGCTCCTGCCAAGTTGACACACAAAACCAGCCAGCACAGTACCTGCAATCGTAAGTACACCCACTCCAATTTACACTTGGGAGGGGCACAGAAGCACATGGGTTCTAAAAACAACCCA
>BDUI01007548.1:43440-58756 GCA_002335545.1 Apodemus speciosus
AGGGGAATACCAGAACAGGGAAGTGGGAAGGGGTGAATAGGGGAACAGGGGGAGGGAAAAAGACATATGGGACATTTGGGGGATGGGGAAACCAGGAAAAGGGAAGTGAAATGTAAATAAAGAATGTATCCAATTAAAAAAAAGAAAAAAAGAAAAAAAATTTCTATGATAAATAAAAAAATGAGTCAGATTTAATGAGAATGATAAGAAGAGCAGCAGGAAACTTCAGTTTTGTAGAAAGCAAACAAAAGACTAAAGTGCCAGTAAAAAGAGATACTTAAAGGGATGTGCTGTACCTGTGTGGAGATGTAGTCATGAAACCCATTATTGTGTATAATTACTATGTACCAATAAAAGCATAAATGCACATGAGACTACAAAGGAATTTAACGAGATGAGAGCAGAGGAGAAGCTGTTGCATTGTCAGTTTGAAAGAGCATTTTCATTAAAGTGCTGAGGACAGAAGATGGATTATGAGTCACTGAGAATGGAGAAATGTTAGCTGTGATAAGAAATGATACACAGCCCTTTCAAGACATCCAGGAAGGAAGAAGATGTTAATGATAAAGTGCAGTTTTAAGAAGAAAACAAGGTTGAATAAGAACTTCTTTATGCTACAGACTCTTTTAGCATAATTGTAGACAGAGACAAATGGACCAGTGGAGGTATTAAAAAGATAAAAGATTGAAGGAGTAATTTATTTTCTATATGAGGAAGATCCCACACGAATATAAAAGCAGAAGGTGATAACAACAGTTTTCATGTCTCCCAAATGCCAGCTCATGAACTTTTTCTAGAAGGACTGGATCAGAATTAAATCAGCATCTGCCCCCACCACCATCAGATGTATTGGTACATTATTGTTATATGAGTTTGGACATATATATGCATAAGAGTTATTACTACAACAACCACGGAAATAAATATATCCCTCACCTTTGAATGTTTCCTTGTTTCTTTTTTCTTTGTTTCTTTTGTTATTTAAACTCTAATTTTACTGTCTGGGAACATGGAGCACTCTCTTGGCAAGTGTCTAGTGTGAATATTTTCATATAACACCAGAAACACAGGCCACAAAAACAAAACAGAGAAGCAGAATTTCATCAAAGAAGCTGCTGTGCAGCAAAGGAGAAGCAATAGAGAGGAAAAATATTACAACTGAGAATGGGCTACTTCCTACCACATGTAAGAAACTCCTAAAATTAAAATGTTTATTTAGAATGATTTCCTGGCTCATCTCTCATAGATTCATATTCAATAGGCTATGGTTGTGATCCACCAATGCATAGCACAACTGTGGAGTAGTCATTCAACCTCTTTCCCATCAATATTTTCTTGTCTTAGTGTTTTTGTAATTCCTTCTGTGTAACTATAAATTTTAAAAATTATAAAATTATCATCTATCTCCATACCAAGTTTCATAAAATCAAGCATCAGCGCATGCACATAATAGAAGACTCAATGCAGAAGTCAGGTGTTTGTACTTAAAATGAAGTATGGATTTAATATAAAGTGTATCAATACTTGTATTTAGATTTACCACTTCAAAAGTTCTAAAGAAACATATCCACATAATTATCATAAACATGAAAAATCATATATTTAAAACTACAAGTGCTGATTTTATTAACAGCTCGAATATCACAAATGGGCTTAGGCAGTGATGACACAATGCTCATAAATGGTATGCAATCCTAGACAAAGTTCAAAACAAAACAAAGTAAACAAAAACGTCCCTTGTTTTACAAAATAGCTGCATTTTTGGAAGGTTAAAATCACAGATATATACTTTGCCTTTGTGTGAAACTGGTGATACATTCTATGCCCAAATAATTTTATGATTTTCATCTCCATTTTAGATTTTCCCTCTGGGAGGAGCTATATGAAAATTCATGCACATTGCAGAGAACARATGCTTCATTGTAATGGTGTGAGTAGTCAGCTCTGATATTAGTTTTGCCAGCTTGGCTCTTTGGTTAAGTCTGCGATAGAAGCCATAAGGAAGGAAGCAATTCCATTCAAGTGATTCTTTATTAGGAACTAAGCTCCAGCAGGACGGACGCCATGCTGGAACGGTTCCAGACCTGACTCCTATAGGAAGTGAGCTCCTAAGTTTTACAGCCTGAGAGGCAGTTCACACAGCTGTACAAATGGCTTTTGCACACCTCAGGATCTCTGCATATATCTCATCTACTCCTCCATTTTCATCATGGGGATCCATCCTCAGCTGAAAACCACTCACATGTGTTGACTTTTCCACTGTTTACTGCCCATTGTAGRAAGGTCATATAGCAGAGAGATTGATATTTTGTGAATTGTGGAACCTGGAAGCAAGTCCCTTTCTAAGCTTCACAGGAAACACGTGGCACAAATAAACATATCCTAGAAAACTTTGACCTTAAACATACAAGTGAAATTAATCTGTATCTTATCTCAAGCTTATTCTGCCCTATTTATTTCAGGGTCCCTGGTATCTCAGGTTTCCCTGTGCCTTCTTGGTATCTAAATCATCCCAAAGCATTATGACAATGAAAAACTAAAAGCAGTCCCCCATACTCCAATTTTCAAAACATTCCTTAGAATGTTGCTAGCTACCAGGTACACAGAGATATCCCGGAGTTTAACATTGCTTGGGACACAGCCCGCCAGGCTTCTGCCTGCACCCAAGGCCTGGGCAGTTCTGAAGGTCATCTATGTGCCACCCCTGTTGGGGGGACATTTACCCAGCAAATTGACAGGCACTTGTAAGGGGTCCCCTCAGACTCCACAATCTTTACCCCAGGGCAGAGCAGACAGGCAACACTAGGTACACAGAGACAACCCTAGTATAACATTGCTCAGGACAAGGCACACCAGGGCTCCAACAGCACCCAAGAGTAGGGCAGCCCATCATCAATTTGTGCCAGGGGAAAACCACTCATCCAGAGGTGTGGAAATAGCCTTACAGGCTCACAGGCAGTTCAAGCACCAGCTAGTGACAACAGGACAAACTAACACCAGAGATAACCAGATGGCAAAAGACAAACGTAGGAACATTACTAACAGAAATCAAGACAATATGGCAGCATCCTAACCCAATTCTCCAAAAACAGCAAGTCCTGGATACCCCCAACACTCCAGAAAAACAAGATCTGGATTTAAAATCACTGTCAAAAGGAAAAAACGGCAACCAACAAATTGGGAAAAGATCTTCACCAACCCTACATATGACAGAGGGCTAATATCCAATATATACAAAGAACTCAAGAAGATAGACTCCAGAGAGTCAAATAACCGTATTAAAAATGGGGTGCAGAGCTAAACAAAGAATTTTCACCTGAAGAATTTCCAATGGCTAAGAAGCTCCTTAAGAAATGTTCAATATCATTAATCATTAGGGAAATGCAAACCGAAACAACCCTGAGATTTTACCTCACACCAGTCAGAATGGCTAAGATCAAAAACTCAGGAGACACAGGAGACAGCAGGTGCTGGTGAGGATATGGAGAAAGAGGAACACTCCTCCACTGCTGGTGGGATTGCAAGCTGGTACAACCACTCTGGAAATCAGTCTGGCAGTTCCTCAGAAAACTGGGCATGAAACTTCCTGAGGACCCTGTTATACCACTCCTGGGCATATATGTAGAGGATTCCCAGGCATGCAATAAGGACACATGGTCTAATTCTTTCATAGTAGCCTTATTTATAATTGCCAGAAGCTGGAAAGAACCTAGATGTCCCTCAATAGAGGGATGGTTACAGAAAATGTGGTATATTTACACAATGAAATACTACTCAGCAATTAAAAACAATGAATTCATGAAATTCTTAGGCAAATGGTTGGAACTGGAAAATATCATCCTAAGTGAGGTAACCCAATCACAAAAGGACACACATGGAATGCAGTCACTGATAAGTGGATATTTGTCCAGAAGATCTGAATACCCAAGACACAATTAACATATCAAATCATTCCAAAAAGAAGGAAGGAGAGGGTCCTGGTTCTTGAAAGGCTTGATCCAGCATTGTAGGGAATTACCAGGACAGAGTAGTGGGAGGGGGTTGATTGGGGAATGGGTGGAGGGAAGAGGACTTATGGGACTTATGGGGAGGGGGGAACTGGGAAAGGGAAAATCATTTTGGAATGTAAACAAAGAATATAGGAAGAAAAAAAAGAATGGTCCTCACTGAGGCTGGAGAGATGACTCAATGGTTAAGAATAGGTGCTGTTCTTACAATGGACCAGGGTTCAGTTCTCAGCACCACCATGGCTGGGCAAAGAAACTGCCAGAGTCAGTAGAATATTTACTTACATATTTATTTCCAGAGTTGGGTAGAAGATTGGCTGCAATCCTATCACTTAGGAGGCTTAGGCAGGAGAGTTACCCCAACTCCAAGGCTACTATGGACAAATGAGTCCAAGACT
The DNA here is from genome assembly GCA_002335545.1 of Apodemus speciosus. NCBI lineage: Eukaryota > Metazoa > Chordata > Mammalia > Rodentia > Muridae > Apodemus > Apodemus speciosus. Next base: position 47,846 of record BDUI01007548.1, read on the forward strand.
AGATTGTGGAACAGTGAACTGGCTCAGGGGGTTAAGGCCTGAAAACCTGAGTTTGTTCCCCATGATTTACACAGTAGGAGAGAACCATCTCTCAAAAGTTTTCCCTTGATCTTTCTATGTACACTGTGGAACATTTATAGACACATTCACACACACACACACACACACACACACATACACACACACACACTCACAGGAATATTTAAAAACTAGTTAGAATATAAGCTCAACTCCTATCTCACAAAATCCAGAGATGATGAGATTTTGTAGACAAAATTAGAATGAATGTAAATGTTTCAAACTTGTACTACATGTTGTGTTCCCATTCTAGAAGTTCTTTGAAATTTCTAAAGCTGTCATATTTTTATTGACTATCTACTGCTGTGTAACAAGGTACTCTAAAACTTGGCATGTGGGATGTGTATTATTATTTCACAAGGTTTCTCATAATCAGGGATCTTTGACCAGCTTAGAAAGGTGATTTAGCCCAGGGTTCCCAGAAGGGGGCAGTCAAGCTCTTGGCAAGGGAGGCAATCTATGAAGAACCATTTATAATCACTTGTAACTGTTAGCAGGAAGTCTCACTATTGTTCACGACAGTGTATTTACAGAAAAAGTTTAAAAAATAGAAGATAATTCATTTATGGATGAAAAAAGAAATAAAAAGGAAAGGACATGAATGTTTCTAGGTATGGTGGAAGAAAAAGTTTATTGTGCATAAAAGAGAGTAAAGGTAGAGGCTGGGACATCTGGGAGAGTCCAGAGAGGACATGACCCTGAGGCATGTGAAGGAGGGGGACAGGAAGAGAGAGGGGAAGGGGGAACCAGGTACAGCAGGCAGGAGGCCCAAAGAGAGCATATTAAAGGACCAGGTAACCAAAATGGCTTGATTATTTAGGAAATGACCCCCTGCACTGGAGAAGTTTAGGGTAGAGTCAGGTATGCCAGCCAGGAGGACCCTGTAACAGGATGGACTGAGGGTTTTAGGGAGAACCTACCTGCCAGGTCTGTTTTGATGTGTTAACTAGGCACCTCAGCCATTAGTTCCAGGTTTGAAACCTAACAATTTGTAACATAATCTCTGTAGTATTATAACATCTGTCATGCTAGATGTTATGCCATGAACGATGGCCACAGAAATCCATTGTTCCTATAATATGAGGAAGCATCACACAATTATGTATGGAGGAAGGAGTACCCCTAGGGGGATGATTTTTGAAACTAATATTCCTTTTTATTGAACCTTCTTTCACTTGAAATAAACTTTTAGGGTAAACATATGAAAATTACCAGACATAAGTAGTACTCTTTGAGTACTGTGAATATGTAAATTAATATTAACACAATTTGAGGAATCAGCAATTTTGTTAATGATGCATTACTGAAGTTTACTTAATAAATCACATGTTCCTGTTAGAAAAATCTTGCACAGTCCTAAAATATTATCTTCATTTCAAAGTGTATGTTTACAAATACCTCCATAATTTCTACTTAATATTTGCCCCTTTAGATAGGAAGATATTTCCTCTAGATGTATTTTATTGCAATCTAAGAGTAAAAAATTGCCACAAATTATGATGTCATGTATTTAACATACTTGGGGAGGGGCATCACTATAGTGATGGTGGAAGCATAGAAAGAGCAGTCATCTCCAGGGAATAAAGAGGACATAAAGACAGAGAATATTTTATTATAAAGAGAATATTTGGGATTTTAAACAGTTAGGTAGCCTAATTGTGGTTGTGATTGCCAAACCTATAAAGGTGTGTGTTAGAATCAACAAAGCTGCAAGGCATGGCATTCAGAAAGCTGCTCAGGAGGATCTCAATGTCTTCCAGAGATGCAATTGCATAGTAACAAAGGGTCAAGTCTGCAAAAGTGAAAATCAATGAAGTGTTTTCATTAGCATAAGCCTTTTCAAGGATGATGAAGGTAGAACGTGAAATGTCAATATTCTTAATGCAAAAACTTTGATAGCAACAAGCAATGCATTAGAATAATCACAGAAAGAATTTTAATCACATTCTAAACAAATGAAGTTTTGTAGTTACATGATGTTTAATGAGAAAAAATAACCAAACATAAATTGGAAAATCCATATTCCATCTCTAAAGAATACACCAAGAAAGCAATTATTTCCAAGGTGCTATATAATTTAATAAGATGCTTATTGTTATTTTTTTAATTTAACTCTAAGGTGTGAGAGCATATGACCCAAATCTCAGTACTCAGGAAACTAAAGCAGGAAGATCAGAAGTTCAAGTCTATCCTAGGCTCTAGAATGAAATTCTACAATGAATGAATAGATAAATGCCTTTATTGTAAAGTCTATCGTATATTTACTATGTCTCTGAGACAGTTTATGTTCTTAAACCAATACATTAATTCTGTTCATAATTTGTCTTGCTTTCCTCTGATTATTTTTATGCATGCCTTTTTTTTTAGAATTTCATGCATACACCATTTCTCTTTCCATCTCGCCTCCCTCCAACTCCTCCTGTGTTCCCCCGACATCCTCTCTCAAGTTCTTGTCCTGTTCTTCTATAAATATTATTGTTTTACACACACACACACACACACACACACACACACACACACACACACACAACCTTCTGAGTTTAATTAGTTCTGCCTGTATGTACATGAATTTAAAGCTGAGCACTTTGTCTGCGACCATCTATCAAAGGGCTCATCCCTGAAGTAAAGGGATTTTTCATCTCTCTGCAACCGTTGACTGTATTCAAAGAACTGATATAAATGGCCAAATACAAATAGTATTCATCATCCCTAGTCAGTATATAAAATGCAAATCATTACTGTAGTGATATACTATGTTACATCCATTAGGACAATGACTAAAATGATGATGATGACTGTGAGAATAACAGACCATATTTGGGGCTAACAAAGATGGGGAGAAATGGGAAGCTTCATATATCATAGTGGTGGTAGAAAGACAAAATGACTTACTTACCTTAGAAAATAAGTCTGTCAATTATTCCAGTGATTAAATGTAGAATTGCTACAAAACTGGTGGTTTCATCCCTGGGTGAAGGATATAACCAAGAGAATAAAAATGTATGTCTGCAGAAGAACATGTAACTTGATATTCCTACTGGCCTTGTTCATACCCACTCCAAACTGAAAGCATTCCAAGCATTTTCCTGCTGGTGAACACATATCAAAATTATCTGTTCATACAGAGAAACATGACTCAGCACTGGAAAAGAATAATATACCCAGGAACTTGAGTGGATCTTAAGATCATGTTCTTTGGGAACAACAATGGCAAATGGTGCCACAAATTATGATGTCATGTAATTAACATACTTGGGGAGGGGCATCACTATAGTGATGGTGGAAGCATAGAAAGAGCAGTCATCTCCAGGGAATAAAGAGGACATAAAGACAGAGAATATTTTATTATAAAGAGAATATTTGGGATTTTAAACAGTTATGTAGCCTAATTGTGGTTGTGATTGCCAAACCTATAAAGGTGTGTGTTAGAATCAACAAAGCTGCAAGCATGGAATTCAGAAAGCTGCTCAGGAGGATCTCAAATTCATAACTGGGACTTTGTCTCAAAAATCCAAACCATATTTTGGGCTGTTGGTGACACCACAGTCCTCTCTTTCATCCCTTAGCCAGCAAACTGAATATCCAGAATTGAGACTGTCAAATAAAATCAGAGAAAGCCAAGTCTCCTAGGAGGCCCACAGAGGAACCTTAAGGAACATGCTGAGTGTCATGGATTCATGCCACCTGAGAAAAATATAAGGACACAGATGCAAACCAACTATAATGTACCAATGAACCAGTGAAAAATGATGAATGAGTCACTGGTATTCTGTGAGAGCTATACTTGGACATTCATAGACCCATACCAGGTGTGTACAGCAAGGCACAATATCTTCTGCCTCCAGAATGATCTCAACATAATAATGGGACAGGTAGAAGTGATCCTCCAGCAACTGCTTTCTTAAGGTGAGGAAATGCAAGCCCAGGATACTGCCCACCACAAGGCACTGAGGAAAAGCATAGGCAACAATCTTGCCTAGGCCTTCAGCAAATCAAGGATATGTTTTCAGCCCTGGCTGAGTATGTTAAATGATGATGAGACTGAAATGTAACTATGGACCACTCACAATACTTTCAGTGTAGTAAAGCACAGTGAGGTACATTGTAAATGTGAGTTCAGACTTGTTCCAACTTGCTAGGCAACAAAAAGCCTCACACCTCTACATATGGTTGCCCCTGGAGAGAAGTTTCAGTGCTTTCAACTTTGTCCTAGACTGGGGCCTGCTCAGCATTTTCTCATTCTCTCTGATCCTGTAAGCTGAAGGACCTGGAAGACTGTAGAGGTCTAAATATAGAGTTGGCAAAAATGCTGTGACCACCCAGTGCCATCTCTTAAGGTGAATATGTTATTTGAAGCATGGTCTGGAGCCTGGCTTGGTGATCCAGCAGTTGGGTGGCAGAGACGAGTAGGTGTTTGTGAGTTTGACCCAGCCTGATCTACAAAGTGAGATACAGGGCAGCCAGGGCTATATTACAGAAAAAAAAATCCTGCCTGGAAACAAACAGATAAAACATGGCTTCAGACCCATGAGACGATTCAGGACCTGAGGACCTGAGTTCCACTCAAAGTCAAAGGCTAGATCCAACATCGCATGTTGTCCTTTGACCTCGACATATGTGCCGGTGGCATGTGTGCATCTTTTATATCTTACATTTACATAAAGACTTAGAAATAAAAAAAATCCTTCAAGTTTCCAGATTTAAATAAATTAAAAATTCCAGTAAAATGTGATTTAATATGTCCCCTTACTTTCTAAGTACAAGAGGTATTTATCTAAAGTTCCTCCAACAAGAGTTACACAGGACTACATAAATACTATCTTAATTTCATTCCTACAGTATCTAAATGAAATGGCATGGTTGTCAGGTATTTTGAAAAATCAATTTGTATTTTGTAGTACAAGCTTTTAATAATGTGAAAATTAGCATTCTAAGTTGTTAATCAAGGTCGCCATTGCTTACCAAATACAATGTGTTTTTCCCAGCCCATCCATCTTTCATTGAAAATTCTCCTGGATTACATGTGATGTTTATCAAATAAACTGGCTTCTAACTTCTGAGACATGTTTGGATTCTCCTGTATTCAAATATTCTTCACATCATTTATCCTGCCTAGAGAGTCCTGCTTATTTCTGTTAGCCTTCTTATTTCTTTCTCTCTCTCTTTTTGTCTGAAAATGTTTAAATATTTATTTACCTTATTTATGCAAATCAGTGTGATAGAGACAGACCCAGAGGGAGAGTGAAACAAAGAAAATGAGGGGGGGATGCCATGGCATACATGGTTTTTAGGTAGGGCCAGTTGTGATTTCTGCCACTATACTGCTTACATGAGCATCCTATTGTTTCTTCTGTCTCCACCTTCCATCTTGCTGTACTAGTACTGAGGTTGGCTTTATAGACTGATTTCCTGACTCTAGCTAGCCATAGTCTTTTTTTAAAGTATTTTTTTATATTCCAGTCATTGCCTCCCCCTCACAGTCCCCCCTCCCACAGTTCCTCATCCCATTCCTCTTCCCCCTTTTCCTTCCCTGGAGTCTCAAGTCTCTAGAGGATTAAGCTCGTCACATCTGGTATCTTCTCCCACTGAGGCCAGACCAGGCACTTCTACCTAGTTTTGAGATCTGAGTGGTAAGTTTTTGAAAGGTATTACAGGTTATTTTTGTTTGAAGTTTGTTTTATTTTGTTTAGCTTGGGGTGCTAGGACTCTGACCCAGTGCTTCACAACTGAAATATGTCAGTGATTTCTATTTAATGTTTTTTATTTTAATTGTTTTATTTCTTTACATTACAGTCATACCCCCCAACTCCTCTATTCAATGTTTTTGTTCAAGTTTTGTTGTTAGACATGGAACCTGCCAATACTTGAAAATAGTAATGTTTTACCCATTTGTTAGTGGATAATGGTGAAGTAAAGAACCACATATCTGGGAGCAAATGAAATTATCCAATTTCAGGTACTGAAATCTGGAAGAAATAAAAATAATGCTTTGTTCTTTGCAATGATAGAAGAAAATGTCAGTTGATCAAATAAATCATACTGGCATCTCTCTCTGAAGTGGAAACTTAAGGGTTCTTTGGAAAGTCGGTTGGATGGTGATTTGCTGGGGTAAACATTTGAAGGAACTTTTAGCTGAAGTGGACACAGGTGTGAAAGGCTAAGGCAGACTCATGAAGGAACATTTTTGCTGAAGCAGAAACAGGTGAAAGGATGTTCTTCTAAAGCAAGCACGTGAAAGCACACATGAAAAGGGATTCTTAGGCAACAACATGCGTGTGTTGGTCCACCTTACATTGCAGAGTTGAGCTGGATTTACTGGGAATCCATAGAGTAAAACTTAACAACAACAAAAACTTCTAGTAGTGTGCTGAAGTTTCTTGCCAATTTTGGGGACTCGGGTTGATTGGCAGAGTGATGTCGTTGAGAAAGGCACTCATGCTGAGGCATGACACATGCTGAGACAAGACCCATGGAGGATACATGAAGTTTACAGATAAAAATAGGACCCTATGGACAATGCCTGAGGCAGAGTTAGGCGTACTTATACAGCTAGCACTATAACACTTCCTCTCCAGTCTTAGCTGATCTTCGATTCACTGAAAAGCATAGCCAAGAAATTTTCCTGGTTTCCCTCTGAGTCTCTCCTGCTATATTCATGAAGAGTGGATTGTAACACCCTCAAGAAGCCCTAGTTCTCTCTATAAAGGACCTTTCTCAAAAAATTAATAAATGTAAAATTATAATTAAAAGGGGTAGCAAGACAACTGAGGGTATCCTGACAGTATGACTTTACTTGATCACTTAATCCCTGGAACCAGTATGGAGAAAGGCGAACTGACTCTTATAATTTGTTCTCTAGTAGGGGTTGAGGGGGAGAGGAAGAGAGAAAGAAAGACTGGAAAAAAATAAATATAAAGATAAGTTTTATCCAATGGAAACCCTAAGTCATCTGTCATTGCCCAATGGGCCCATGAACAAAGTGGTCATGGTGACATTGATGGACTCAACAATATGGATTCAGCTGCTGCTGAGTGCCAGATCTGCCAACAGCTGAGACAAACACTGAGCTTTAGATGGGGCACCATTCCCCTGGATGCTGGCCAGCAATCTGGTGGCAGGTTGTCTACATTGGACTACTTCCTCTGTGGAAAGGACAATGATTTCTCATTACTGGAGTAGATCCTTATTCTGGTAGTGGATTTGCCTTTCCAGCATGTGATGTTTCTGCTAAAACTACTATCAGTAGATTTTTTTATTGGATATATTCTTTATTTACATTTCATTTCCCTTTTTCTGGATTCCCCACACCCCAGATGTCCCATATGTCTTTTTCCCTCCCCTTGTTCCCCTATTCACCCCTTCCCTCTTCCCTGTTCTGGTATTACCCTGCACTGCTGCATTGGGCCTTTCCAGAACCTGGGTCCACTTTTTCTTTCTTGTCGGAGCATTTGATAGGTGGATTGTGTCTATGGTGTTCCAAGATTCTAGGCTAATATCCACTTATCAGTGAGTGCATGCCATGTGTATTTTTTTTGAGACTGGGTTACTTCACTCAGTATGATGCTCTCCATCTCCATCCATTTCTCTAAGAATTTCATGAATTCATTGTTTCTAATGGCTGAATAGTACTCCATCGTGTATATATACCACATTTTCTGTATCCATTCCTCTGTTGAGGGACACCTGGGTTCCCTCCAGTTTCTGGCTATTATAAATAAGGCTGCTATGAACATTGTGGAGCATGTAAGGATACATGCTCCACAATGTTCATATCAGTAGATTTATATGCCTTATCTACCATCATGGTATTCCACACACTATTGCTTCTGATCAAGGAACTCACTTAACAACTAGAGAAGTGTAACAGTGAACCCACAATCTCAGAATCCACTGGTCTTACCATGTTCCCCACCATCCTGAAGCAGCTACTTGATAGAAATATGGAATGGCCTTTTGAAGACACTGTTTTCAGTGTTAATGGGTGGCAGCAACCTAGAGAGCTGTTGCAGAGTTCTCTAGAAGGCAGTATATGCTTTGAATCAGCGTCCAATATATGGTACAATTTCCCCCATAGCCAGGATCCATGAGTCTAGAATCAAGGGGTGGAAAAGGGAATAGTTCCACTCACTATCACCCTTAGTGACCCATTAGGAAAATTTTTCTTCCTGTTCCCATGACCTTAAGTTCTGCTGGCCTAGAAGTTTTGGTTCCTGAGGGGATGTGCTCCTGCCAGGAGCCACAACAAAGATTCTATTGAACCGGAAGCATGATTTCCTCTGTCCTCTGTAAGAAATGAATAAGAGTGTTTAGAGTTATGACTTATCCAGATTACCATGAGGAAATTGGATTGCTTCTCCAGACTGGAGATTATATCTGGAGTCTCTTGGTGCTACCATGTCCAGTGATGAATGTTAATGGAAAACTTTCAACCTAATCCAAGCAGGATGACAAAGTTATAGATCTTTCAGGAATGAAGGTGTGGATCACTCCTCCAGGAAAAGATCCAAGACATGCTTAGGTTCTTGCTGAAGACAGAGGAAACACAGGATAATATCTACTATTAAAAATAGGATATAAGGTAGTAGAGGAATCTATTTATAAATACCAGCTAAGTCCATGTGACCAATTGCAGAAAGAGGGATTATAATTGACATGAGTGCTTCTGTTATATTTTGTTAAGAATGTGTTTGTACAGATATTTGTATTTTCTTTATCATTCAGTGTAACATCAATTAAGAGAACATCAGTGGTTATATTTAAGTTTTGAGATGCCAAAAGAAGGTTCCTTAAAGGACATTGACACCTATTCTAAAATTTATAATGTGTCTGCAGTTGTATACGGGATAGTTATGTCACGTTAGACATAACTATGACATGGTTAACTATATAATGCATTTGTAATTGTACATGAGACATTTATAATATGTTATGCATAATTATGACCTGGCTATTGTTTTCATTTGGAAATGTAAGCATGTCATAAAAGGAATATGGCTTGTGTTGAGCTGACAAGGGGTGGGTTTGTGATGGCTATTTTCAGTTTTCAGCTTCACTACTTCTGGAGTTAACTAAAACCCAAGTCGGATACACCTGTCAGGGATTTTTTTTCTTCATTTGGAGTGGAAGAACATTTGCAATTCCAGATCTTTTGTGATGAAAAGATTCATCTTTAACCTGGGCCAAACCTTCTGCTGTCAGCTTATATAAAGGGCATGGAAGAAGAAAGCTCTCTCTTTGCCTGCTTGCTCTCACTCTTGATGGTAATCCATTCTGTCACTGGCATTAGAGCCTACTTCTTTGGGATTCCAGCATATACTGAAGACCAAATGAGACATAAAACCCTGTGGTATGAGCAACTATGGATTCTTGATCTTCCATTGGTAGACATCCATTGTTGAACTAGCTGAACCACAATTTGTAAACCATTCTAATAAATCGCAATAATTTACATATATATGTAAAAGAAAAAAAGCTTTATCTATAAATGGCATATTTGTAAATAAAATGCAATTCTTCTGTATAGGATAAATCATCTCTGTGTTGCTTATCATAAGTATCACAAAGTATATTACATATAATAGCAATACAGTGTTCTGCTTAGACAGTGATAACAAGGGGAAAAAAGGCCACTACAGACAATTAAGTTTTTTTGATGTACAATTGTTTGAATGAAGAAATGTCTGTAGAGAAAGGACTTACTATAACATTTTCGTTCTAAACAGGGATTTTTCTACATGCTTATCCTATTCATAATTATCAAGTGCCTGCTATATGCCAAGAAAAATTCTAAGAACTTAAAATACTTCATGAAGAAAATGTCAAAGTCATTCATCAAGGATAACACATTTCAAGATCGCCAGTTGTAGAAAGTGCCACTTTCTATCTATACTATACTTTCATATATACATGTATATACATATACACACATACACATACATGTATACATATACATATATAATAAGTTGTCAAAGTATAAATTGAGAATAGAAATAGATAAGCAAAAATAGAACACTTACAAAAATATACTGTAATACAAGTGATGTAACAATGATCTCTTTCAAACTATGTTATTTTATTAGATTTCTCATTCTTTTGATTGTATGGAATGATGCCACACTATGTGATGAACTGAAGTGATTTGCATAGGTGCCAAGATATAGCATTAGGATACTATAAAAGGCATACTTAAACACAAGCACTGTGATACATAGATAGTTCACCTGGTAAATCAGTTTGTGACTAATGGATGGGTAAAGCAAAGTGTATGGATCACTGATGAAGAGGAATACAGCTATTAAATACAAGGACATCATGAATTTTTCAGGAAAATGGATGGACCTAGAAAGTATTATCCTGAGTGAGGTAACCAGATCCAAAAGGACACATATAGTATTACTCACTGATAAGTGGATATCATTTAGCCAAAATGTTCAGAATATCATGTTATAATTCACAGACTATATGAAGCTTAACAAGAAGGAAGGTCCAAGTGTGGATACTTCAATCCCACTTAGAAGAGAGAATAAAACAATCACAGGAAACAGAGGGAGGGAGGGATCTGGGTAGAAGAGGGGAGGGAGAAGGAAAATGGCAGCAGGATCAGGTATGGAGGGAGACAGAAGAGAACCCCAGAGGGCCAGGAGAATGAATAGAAATATCCAACAGTGTGTGGTGGGCATGGGAGGAACCACTAGAAAGTCATAGGCACCAGGGATGTGAGAGGCTCCCAATGGGGATGATCGTAGCCAAAATGCCTTACAATGGGAGATGTGGGGAGATGTAACCTCAGTAGATAGACATGGCCCACAGCTGAGGCATGTAGCCACCCACCCA
>BDUI01007549.1:0-11714 GCA_002335545.1 Apodemus speciosus
TGCTTTTATGAAGCAAATGTAAAGCTTCCTAGAAAAGTGCTTTTTAAAAAATTTTTCTTAATTTTTTAATTTTTTTGTTTTTCAAGGCAGGGTTTTTCTGTGTAGCCCTGGCTGTCCTGGAACTCACTCTATAGACCAGGCTGGCCTCGAACTCAGAAGTCCCTCTACCTCTGCCTCCCAAGTACTGGGATTACAGGCATGCACCACCACTGCCCAGCTGTTTTTTTTTTTTAAAGATTTATTTATTTTATGTATGTATGTACACTGTAGCTGTCTTCAGACATACCAGAAGAGGGTATCGGATCCCATCACAGATGGTTGTGAGCCACCATGTGGTTGCTGGGAATTGAACTCAGGACCTCTAGAAGGGTAGTCAGTGTTCTTAAGCACTGAACCATTTCTCCAGTCCCTAGAAAAGTGCTTTTAAGTGTTTAAATAATATTTAAATCCATGTCCCCTTACTTTGGAGTACTTGTGCCCCAAATGAAAGGCTGGGTAGCTAAATTACTATTCCCTGTGGCCTCTATAATCATGTATTGATTGGTTCTCATTGACCTTCCTTCTCTGTATTAGGGTTCCCTAGATTCTTAGAACTTATGGAATGAATTTCTCTCTATATGCAGAAAAGGGCACTTATTATAATGACTTACAGTCTGCATACCAGCTAATCCACAATAGCTAGTTGTAAATGAAAAGACCAAGAATCTAATAGTTGCCCAGTCCCACAGGGCTGGGCGTCTCAGCTTGTCTTCTGTATACGCTGGAATCCTGAATAAGTAGGCTTCAATGCCAGTGAAAGAACGGATGTGCTCTCCAGGCAAGGCTAGACAGGCAAAGAACAACGAGCCCTTCCTTCCTTCTTCTATTGTCCCTTAATTGACTTCCCGCAGAAGGTATGACACATATTAAAACTATGTTTTCCTGCCTCTGTAAGACTTGAAGAGTCTTATTCAGGAAGACCCCCCTCTCAAGAAAACCCGGAGGAAGCAGCAATTGCTGTAAAAGGCAAGAGGCTTATTGAGCTGATGGCGTTGCTCATCCTACCTAGAGAAGACAACCCTGAAGAAACATTGTAAGCATTTTTTTTTTATACTCTTTAGGGATGTCGATCACATCAGCAGAAGTTATGCTTTAAACCCATTAACATGCACTCTACTTTTATCTGGGACTTTCTGGAGAGTCAGTACATTCCAAGAATTGTTTGCCCAGGCTGGGTCTTCCCAGAGGATCAGGTTGTTCCCAGAATGGGCCATGGAGGCCACAAGATTATTATTATTATCTCTCCTTCCCCCCTTTTCTTTGGTCATCTATTTTAATTTTAGAGTTCACCCTCTTGGTCTAGCTGTAGATATTGTTGTCTGATCACCATGATCTGCAGAGCATTAATGTGTTCTCTAATAAAGGCAACTAACTTATTAAAATATAGATCCTATTGAAAGTATTAAAAGGAGACTAAGAAGTAGACCAAGGAAGAGAAAGTATGGCAGAATTCCATTCCAGGCACTCCACATAGGATTATTAAAAAGCTCTTGGCGCCTCTTTTCTAATTCTTCTCAATGTTTCCAGATTCTCTGACTATCTCTGACTATCCCTGACTTGTTGGCATAGAAGCAACATTTCTCTTGTAGGGCCACACATGTGCCTCCCTTGTCAGTGGTTAGGAGGTCTAACCCATGCCTGTTCTGTAAGACCACTTCTGCCAATGAATCTACCTGATTCTGTAAGTCCTGAACAGATCAATATACCATCACTGATTAACTTCCGAGAGATCTTTTTCTAAGAGTCCACCATTACTCTTATTTCTGCTGAGCCTGTAAGAGCTCCAGTTATTCCCAGCCCAACGAAGAGAGGAATGAACGGCAATTGCCTTCTATGTCTGGGAGTGAAGGTATCAAAGTGGGACAAGCTTCCAGGGAGGATTTCTACATCTGGTAAGAGCATATCAGGAGCACACAACACTGTTCAATTAGAAATAAGGAAGAGATAGGCCATATTGTCTCATTTTTTTGTTTTTTTGGGTGGGAAAGGCCTCAACCCATTCTGAAAAATTATCTACAAAAACTAGCAGATATTTATATCCATCTCTCCCTGGTCTTATTTCTGTAAAGTCTACCTCCCAAAATGCTCCTGGTTGATCTCCTCTGGGCCTCTTACCCTTTTCTACTTTTGTTTTGCATACATTCACTTTCTGACAGGGCTCACAATTATTAACTATCTGCCTAACTAATGAGTTCAGTCATGGGAAAGAGTTCTTTGATCTCAAAACAGTTTGTACTAATTTATCAGCCTCCAAATGAGTCCATTGATGCATCTGTTTGATCACGAGCCAGATTTGTCTTTGTGGTAGAATAATCTTTCCTGAGCGGGTGTGCCACACACCTCTCTTAGAGTCATACTGGTTATTGGGGTCTTGGTGAATCAAAGCCAGGTCTTCTGTCATGTACTCAAGTCCCTTCTCTTTATTGGCTACTGTCTGGATGGTCAGGAATCAGGGAGCCTGTCGAGCAGCTTCTTGGGCAGCCTTCTATGCCATGTTGTTCCCTCTGGACATCAGAGAATCACTTTTTTGATGGCCAGGGCAATGGATTATACCCACCTTCACTGGCAAGAAGAGACCTTTTAGCAGAGCCAAGATTTCGATTTTCTTTTTCATCTCTTTTCCTCCTGATGTGAGGAGGCCTCTCTGCTGGTAGATTGCCCCATGTACATGAGCAGAGGCAAAGGCATACTGACTGTCCATGTAGATGTTAACCCTTTTTCCCTCTCCCAGTTCCAAAGCCTTTGTGAGGGCTATCAACTCAGTCTCCTGGGCAGGGGTTACCTCTGGAGGGATTGGGCCCAAATGGTGTGTTGTCCATCTACCACAGCTGCCCCTGCCCTTCTCTGTCCATTTTCAAGGAAACTACTCCTATCTGTATACCAGGTTGCTTCTGCATCTGTCAAAGGCTGATTTGACAAATCCTTATGCTAGCTGTGCACTTCCACTAATACCTGTTGACTGTCATTGATGGGAGGTATGAGTTCTGGATCTGGGAGCAAGGTAGCTGGGTTTAGGCTTGCAGGGGAGGGGGATGGGGGGGGAGAGAAAGTTACTTGGTCAGAGTTAAGCAACAGAGTTTGGTAATAGATCATTTGGGTGTTGGTAAGCCAGCCATCAGGCGGTTGCTGCACCACACTTTCCAGGGCATGTGGGGCCATTACCACCAGGTCTTGTCCCAGAATTAGTTTGTCTGCATCTTTGACTATCATAGCCACAGCTGCCACAATACATAGGCAAGCCAGCCACCCCACTGCCACAGGGTCTAGTTTCTTTGACAAATAGGTGACTGGTCTCTTCCATGGTCCCAATTTCTGTGTCAGCACTCTTTTTGCTAGTCCCTTGCTTTCAGCTATGAAGAGGTAGAAGGGCTTGATAACATCTGGGAGTCCTAATGTGGGGGCTGTCATTAAGGTCTGTTTGATGGAGTCAAAAGCCTGCTGTTCTCTTTCTCCCTAGTGGAAGGGACATCCTGATTTTGTCAGAAGATATAAGGGAGCAGCCAGTTCAGCAAAACCTGGTGTCCAAAGTCTGCAAAACCGCACTGTACCCAGGAACTCCCTGTAGAGAGCCTTATTGGGGTGTCATGCCACCTGGCAGGAACTTGACATCGACCAAGATGAAGTTCCTCTTCTAGCCTTTGAGTGGGAACTCCTGTGTTAGCCTTAATCCTCTCCACCTGGAGTGGAGTGATCAGAACAAGGCGAATCCCCTTGTTTTTCAAAGTACCTGCAGCTTCCTGAAAAACACTAGCCACTTGTGGAACAACCTAACCAGTTCTGTGGAGGTTTCCAGCCTTGGGGGAAGGGTTTTCCTCTGCTTATACATTTGGAGTCCTCCATTAAACCTTGAGACCTTGAGCAGCAGGTATTGTCTTGGTTTCAATCTCTTTTTGCTGCCTTCCCATACATCACAGCTTCCCTTCCAGGTAACCCATTCAATGTAACTTTGGACAGTTACAACTCCCTCACTTGTTTTGGAGTCGTGGGAGGGGGAATATGGAACACAGTCCCTTTTCTGGCACCAGAGAGCCACCGCTTGCCATCTTTCAACAGGTACCCCAGGTAACCTACCTTTCATTGACAGATCTGAGCATTCTTAGTAGAGGCTCCGTAGTTGAGGGTGCTTAGTTCAAGGAGTAGCTTTTTGGTTCCACCTAGGCACTGTGCTTCAGTTTCGGCTGCAACAAGAAGGTCATCTACATATTGAAGTAAGGTTACCTGGGGGTTAGATTCTCAAAACATGGCTAGGTCTCAATGCAGCACTTCATCAAAGATAGTGGGGGAGTTTTTGAATCCCTGGGGCAGTTGGGTCCATATCAGCTGGCCCATAACCCCCAATCCAGGGTCTTTCCATTCAAAAGTGAAATACTCCTGACTATTGGGTGCCAAGGAAAGGCAGAAGAAAGCATCTTTTAGATCTAGTACAGTGTACCAAGTCCTATATGGGGGCAAGGAATTCAACAGCTTATAAGGGTTAAGCACAGTAGGATGGAGGTCTGTGACCCCTTCGTTTACTTCTCTGAGATCCTGTATTGGTTGGTAGTCACCAGTTCCTGGTTTCCAAACAGGCAGGAGAGGTGTGTTCCAAGCTGATTGGCACTTGCATAGGACACCAAACTGGAGCAACCTAGCAATGTGAGGCCTTATACCATCTCTTGCTTTCCTGGACATGGGGTACTATTGTACCACTACCAGGCTGGTGGTGGCTTTTAGTTCTACATGGACAGGGGGTTGATTTTTAGCTTGCTCCAGTCTGCCAGTCTCAGCCCAAGCCTGTGGGTAGGTTTGTAGCCAGTAGTCCATCTTGGACAGTGCCTCCTTTTCGGGCTCAAATAGTTGATACTCATCTTCCAGCCACATAGTTAAAACCTGTATAGGGTCTCCAGTTGGTCCTACAACTCGTGGTCCCCCAGGTTGGAAATGAATTTGGGCTCCAATTTTAGTTAATAAATCTCTCCCTAGTAATGGGATTGGGCATTCAGGTACCACAAGAAATGAGTGGGATACCTGGCCCACTCTGAGATCTACAGATCTTTGGATAGTCCATGAATATTGTTTGACACCAGTTGCCCCTTGGACCCACAATTTTTGTTTGATATTGGTCCTTCTGTCCTCAATAGTATAGAGGACTGGGCTCCTGTGTCCACCAAGAACTGAATAGGCTTGCCCTCTACCTTGAGAGTTACCCTGGGCTCAGGGAGGGGTTCTGAGCCCCATCCTCCCTAGTCACTGTCTCCCTGAAGGGTCAATATCTTGGGCCCTTGGGGCTGAGATGGGAGTTTCTTTTTCTTCTTATTGGGGCAATCTTGAACCCAGTCTTTCTTCTCCTTGCAATAGGCACACATAGTCTCTCACTAGTTGGTCCCTCTGGGGACCTAGTCTCATCCGGACTTCTTTATCTCTAACTACTGTGGTCAAAATCCTCTGAAGATTCCTTTCCTGTCTCCTGTCTCACTTTTTCTCTCTTTCTTCTAATTATTTTTGTTTCTTAACCTCTCTTTCCTCCTCTATCTCCCTGTGCAGGAATACCTTTTCTGCCACCTGTATGAGATCCTATAAAGTCTTATCTCCCAGGCCCTCTAATATCTGAAGATTCTTCTTAATGTCTTGGCTAATCTTGTCTGTGAAAGCTACTGTCACTGTGGTTCTATGTTCCTCACTTTCTGGATCACAGGGGGTGTATTGTCTAAAGGCCTCCATCAGCCTTTCGAGAAAGGCCATTGGGGGGGCTCGTCTGGCCCTTGAATGACCCCTCTTACCTTGGCCAAATTAGTGGGTAGCCTTACCGCCCCCTTTGAGACCTGCCAACAGAGCCTGGCAATAGACTTCAGGTGCTCCCTACCTTCAGGAGAGTTGTAGTTCCAGGCAGGGCAGTGGAGGTCAAATCCACCATCAATGGTAGCAGGGTTCTGAGTGGGGAATCCCACTTTCCCCAGGAACATTTTTTTTTCTGGCCTCTAGAATGATTGTCACTCTCTCTCTCTTCAGTGGTAAAGAGGATCTGCAAAAGCTGCTGGCAATCATCCCAGGTGGCCTGATGGGTAAACAAGACAAAATATAGAAGGTCAATGAGTTCCTGAGAATTCTTGGAGAAAGGGGGATGTTGAGATTTCCAGTTGTAAAGATCAGCAGTTGCGAACGGCCAGTATTGAAACACTTGGTTGCCATCTGCATCGGGTGGCCCATAAACTAGGAGGGAGAGGGCCACAACAGTATCTGGAGGTGTAGTCTGCCTACTCTGGGTCCCCATGGCTGGTCCGGGATTACCTGACTCAGAAGAAGGAGGAACCGAAGGTGCTGGCTGCAGTCCCTGTGGACTTAAAGAGGGAGGATAAGGGGCATGGGGATCCAGAAGTAAGTCAGGAGGGGATGAGTCTTGAAGACCATTCTTTTTCGATTCAGGAGGGTTCTATAAAGCAAGGACTGAGGTAGTAGGGGGAATTAAGAAGGGCTGGACCCAACCTGGGGATCCATAACCAGACTTTCCCCAACCAAAATATATGGAATTTGGTTCAGGTGGCCATGGGTTCCCTGGGTTGAAGACCTGTTTTCAGACTGCTCGGATGAGGGTCAAGACAAAAGATCCCTCTGCCAGACACTCCAAAGTGGGCCACTTAGAAGAACAAAGAGTGGTCCACTTGGACTTTTTGACCTCCACTGAAAGGTTATGGCCCCATCTTCGAACGTCACCCTAATGGCTCAATGTCAAACTCAAAGGAGTTGAAAGTCTGTCCCATGTCTGTCTGTCGGTTTCAGAAATGAAACACAAAAAATGAAGACAAAGAAACAGAGACAGGCAAGAGAAATGGGCTTCTTGATCAGGATCTCACAACCCATGATCCACAATCTCAGGCCTCCTGTTGGAGGTACAGGTTCTAGGAGAATCTGAGGCATCCCACAGCTCCTCCCTTGCCACAACGTTAAGGCACGGCTGCCCACTGCACTTGGCCAATTCTAGAGGACAATTCATGGATTACTCTGGAGTTTATGCACAAAATAAGAGTAAGAAAAATACAAACGACAGACACAGAGAAAAAATGCACAAACAGACAACAGACACTCTACCTGCTGAAGAGAGCCCTCTGATTGCTGGGGTCCAGTCCTGAGAGGGGAAGAGGTTTTCCAGACAACACACCAAATATTAGACTCAAAGAGTTTTGCTCAGGAATACCCCCTCTCAAGAAAATGCAGAGGCAGCAATTGATGCAAAAGGCAAGAGGTTTATTAGGCCAACTTGCCTGGGTCCCACATACTACATAGACTAGTCGACCCTGAAGGAACATTGTAAGCAGTTTTTATACTCTTTAGGGGTGTTGGTCACATCAGTATAAGTTATACTTTAAACCCATTAATGTGCTCTACTTTTATCTGGGAATTTCTGGAGGGTCAGTACATTCCGAGAATTGTTTACCCAGACTGAGTCTTCCTGCAGGTCAGGTTGTTCCTGGAATGGGCAGTGGAGGCCACAAGATTATTATCTCTCACCTCAATATTCAGCTCAAAGTTGTGTGTTTTCCTACATGAAAGGTCTGGACCCACTTCAAGCAGGAAATCTCTCAAAGGTGTACCCTCTATTTCAAGTTGATAACTAAGAATGGCCATCACATTTTCCCATTCCTGGTTTTGGTTTGGTCCACAGTCTCCTCCTGCTTCTGGCTTTGTCACCTACTTTGAGGCTGTAGAACTCCTGACTCCTCCATATTTGCTGCAGTGAGGGCACTGAAGACTCAGATCCAGACCCAGACTGGAAGAAGCGAGATCCCTGCCCACTGCATGCCAGCCATCTACTTTCTGCTGTTCTAGCTTTTCAGATGCAAAATCAGGGTCTAGGCTCTGGCCACTGTATCTGTTTGATCCTTGATATTGGAGGGAACTAACTAAAATTCTTACTGTGCTGTTATAGTTCCAGTCCAAATCAGTCCTCTGTGTGCTTCAACCTCGCATCTCACAGGATGGACAGACTGTTTGGCTTTGGGGACTAGCTCATTGTCCCATTTGAGTTCATCTTAATGAACTCAAATTTACAATTAAGTTGCCACCTGAGGCTAGAGGTTCCCACACTGATGTAACATAAGCAGTCTTCTCTAGAGACTCTGGGTCACCACCTCAGGGCACCACCTCAGGGCACCTGCAAGGCAGCAAGCTGAATAAAACCTCCAAACACTAATGTGTATAGGAAGCCACCATCTAAATGGAGACTTTGGAACACACCTGCTGAAAGATGTTGGTGAACACTGCCATCATGTGACAGAGGTTCACACATGACCCTGTCTGACATTCCCAGTGCCAAACAGTTGCAATTGCTAGTTCCAGAAGGCAACTTGGGCCATCCAATATTTTCCCTAACACTCTCTATACTGGAGAGGTATGAATTGTGCAGGTTCTAGATCTAAACTCAAGTCTGTCTCAGTTTGAGGTCTATGCTATGCTTTGCATTGTTCAGGCTCCTTGCAATGGACCCTCAGTGTCTCAATCCATCTTTCCATTGGAGTTCAAGCTTACCCCATCTTTCAAAATTCTCAAAACATCATTTCTCCATATGATTTCAGGCTTAGTCTGTTTTTTCAAAACCACTCCATCTTTCCGTAGGACCTCAAAAACTCATTCCATTTTTTGTAATAAAACCTTTAGCTGCTTACTAAGGTTCTCATGTTTGTACATTACCAACTGAGTAATAGCTGTAGCCCCAGGAGTTTCACTTTCTATAACTCCAAGGGGAAAAATGAATCTAAATTGCCCTTGAAGAAACAGGTCAAATGCCAGACTTGATTCTGAGTTTCTGAAGTACTATTAGTTGCTATAAAACAATTGCTGAAAAAGCTCCATGAATTTATTTCATCCTCACATGAAATCTGATCAAAGATAAGGTGAGGATGGGCCTAGGCTCTGGTTCACAGAGTCCTACTCTCTGACAGCTACATTGGCATCTTTAAGAAATAGGTAGCTTTGAGAGACCAGAGCTCAGCTAGTAGATCGATCTAGAGGGAATTCAGGATAGCCCTGCATGTGGCAGACATCACTTCTGTCCCACTCTTTGGCAGCACCCAGTGATATGAGACCAACCCACTGTAAAGGAGACTTAGAAACAGCCTGACTGTGGCTTTAGCATTAAAAAAGAAAGAAGCAAATTTGTGGATTGCTAGCTGGTCTCTGTCTATTCCTCTCCCATTAGACAATGTCACAAAGAGATCCATGGTCTCAGGAAGAGTACATGGGACTCATAATCAATGGGATGGAGTGGAGTTTTTTTTCTTTTTTTACTTCTGAAGCATTGTTTTGCAGCCCACTTAAGATGCACAGAAAGAACACATGAGGGAAGGAAGGAGTAATCACACATGTTGAGAAGTTTTCATTAGTCATTGGACCTTGTGTATGCCAATCACATCTACCACCAAATGAGCCCAAAGTCAGGGGCATTGGTTGAATGGTAAATGCCAAGGCTTTCTGGGCTCACCATACTCTACCTACTGTCTGTTGTCACTTTTTAGCTCAAGGGTCCAGCTTTTTGGCTTTTTGGTTCCCAGAACACTGCTTTGGCTACCCCAGTGCCTTATCACAAGCTGTTTCCACCACTTTCTACTTTTTATCTTCCTTTCTTCTTTTTTGTCTATATCAATATGCATGCATACATATGTAAGAAGCTGTGTGTACATGCATGTGAATGTGTGTGGGGGGTATAGAGATAGGTGTTAGGTGTCTTCTTCAGTCACTTTTCAGTTTTATTTTTGAGACAAGGCCTTTTATTGAACTTGAAGGTCCCTTATCTGTTCAGCTACAAACCCCAGAGATGTACCAATCTCTGTTCCCCAATGCTGGGTTGCAGATATGTGTCATGCATTTGCATTTTAAGGCAGGTTCTGGTGATTCAAACTCAGGTCCTTATGCTTGCATGATTAGCACATTGTCTACTGAGCCTAGACCCAGGCTTCCATGTCCTAAAATACTGCAGACATCTTGATACCTTATACCCCCTTGCCTGGAGCTTAAAGCAGGAGGCATTCTATTTCCTTCTAGTGGTCTCTTGTCTAGAACTGTGGGTCTGTTCTAGTGACAGGAAATGCTGCACAAGGGTTAAGATTTTTTTTTTAATCTTATCAGATGGATTAAATATATGCGAAAAATCCCACTTGTCTTACTTCTTCCCCTGCCTGTATAAGTTCCCTGAGAAAATACAGTTTTTGGGGCCTTGAACAAAGTTGGCCTTGGCCTTGTTCTTCGAGTTTCCTGTCTCTGTTTCTCTGCCCTTCTCTCCTAGGGTCCCCTGTCAAAAACCCCCTCTGGCCAGGGCAGATACACACACTCCGTAATGATTTAATACACAAAACATAAAACATAAAGAACCAAAGCTGGCCAACTTGTGCTGTTTTTGTTTATTATTTCTAGACATTATTTTCTGTATTTCATGTTCTTTCTGTGAGAACTCTACTTAATATATCTGTTTGTTTTGGATAAGAGGGCTTGTTTATGTGGTGTGTGTGTGTGTGTGTGTGTGTGTGTGTGTGTGTGTGTGTACCTGTGCATGCATTCCATTTAAAAATTTGTACCTGAGCCAGGTTGGTGCCTAGAGGCACTTAAGATGAGTGCGTGTTTTTGGTTGAATTCATTCATATACTCACAAGTTCTCATTCTCAGACCACCCACCTGGCTGCTGCTGTTTTTCTTGTTATCCCATGGTGCATCTGGCCAGAGAGCCTTTTTAGTGAAAACAGAGCAAATTAAAAGTTTAACAAGATCAGGCAATATTTATTAAACACCCACATTTTTCCTTGTTAAGTTCCCTTTAAGTCTCATTTGAGGCTGTTAGCTTTCTCCTGTGCCTTAATCTCTATTTTTTTCTGACTTCTCTTGCTGTCTTCAACCCTGGAGCTGAGTGACTAGCATAAAGCAGATGCACAGTAAGGATTACCTATCTCAGTCTTTTGAGCTATCCATTGTATTTTCCCATACAAACCCTCAAAATAAGAATGCAAGATTTCCATATACTACATTCAGTGGTGCTCCCGTAGAATGTAAAACAGTGTCTTTGAGAAGATCCACCCTACCCCCTACCACTTTAGGAATGTAGATTTCTACTCCTGTTGGACTGGGTTGCTGCATCAAGTCTGGAGCTTATAGGAAGGCTGATAGCTCACACATCTACCTGAAAAGATCTGGATAAGCCACATGGATGGGGAGCAGCCAAGAGGGAGAAAGGAAGGGAAGGAGGGACATAAGGGACACACACTCACATGCACACATGGCAAGGTGAGCAGAGGCTCAGAGAGAAAGGAGAATATATGTAGAGAGTCAGAGACAAAGACACAAGCAGGGAGGGAGTTATCCCTAGAGAAGTTCACATTATTATCAGGTGGATTGGCAGGGTTGCTATGCAAGTTACTTTATTGTTCCTAATATTTCACCCCACATGTTCCATACCTATTACTTAGTGACTTTGGTTTTGTTTTGTTTTTCCATGACAGGTAAGATATATTTTGCACTATTGCATTTGTGACTTGTGTTACCAAGTGGGAGTGGTCGGGAGTTACAGAACCCTAGTCTGAGGGTAGTACTGAGAAGGGTGGTGTTTTCGAGTCCTTTTCCAGTTCTGCATAAAAGTATTCCTAAGTTGATTGAAAGTGGAATTATAAATATTTTCTGATAAACTTGAAGATTTACATGGAAAATATTTCTGATAA
>BDUI01007549.1:14304-45380 GCA_002335545.1 Apodemus speciosus
TATTCCTTACATTCACATTTGTGTCAAATGACATTAGAGATCAAATTGACCTAACAGACATCTATGAGATGTTTCATCTCAACACTATAAGTTATGTTCTTCTCAGCAGTTCAGGGAATTTATAACCAAATCCATTATTTAATAGGACATAAAACAAGTTTTTTAAATTAATTAATTAACTGATTTTTTTTTTCTGAAATAGGATTTGTACATGCAGCTTGTTTATCCTGGAACTCTAACTCTCTGTCTCTGTCTCTGATTCTCTCTCTCTGTCTCTGTCTGTTTCTCTTTCTCTCTCTATAGGTCATGCTGGCCAAAAACTCACAGAGATCTACCTTCCTCTGCTTTCTGAGTGCTGGGATTAAAGGCATGTACCATCACAACCTGACTACAAATCTTAACAAATTAATACAAGTTAAATATTTTCTCATAGTTTCCTGTCTATAATGGAATAAAATTGTAAATCAATAGCAAAAAGACCTACTGAAAGTACATAAATTTATGGGGATTAAATAATACTCCATTGAATGATGATGAATGGGTTATTGGAGAAATAAAGAAGGAGAAAGTAAAACTTCCTAGAGTTAAATAAAAAATAAATCTGATATATCTACAGGGTACAATGAAAACAGTCCTCAGGGAAGTCTATAGCTATAGTGCTGGTATCACCAAATCAGAAATATCTCAAATAATTTAATGATGCACTTTGAGGCTTTTGAAAAATAAAAATTAGTCAAACTCCAAATCAGTAGATAGAAAGACAAAAGATCAGACTATAAATTAATGAAATGGAAACTAAAAGCTCTGAGAAAAAATAAAACAAAGAGTTTGATCTTTGAAAAGACAAACGAGATTGAAAATTTTAGTCACATTAATCAAAAGAAAGAGGGAGAAGACCAAAATTAGAGATGAAAAGGGAGAGATTACAACAGATACCAGTGAAATCTATAAATGTTTGACACATACCATGTATTAAATTAAATCAGGATGAGACAAACAATTAAAACAGATCTATAAAAAGCAGCAAGATGGAAACATTAAAACGGAATCTGAACCAAATCTGTCCCCAGACTGATTTCACTGCTGAATTCTTCCAGACCTTTAAGGTTAAACTCTTCCATAACAGAAAATGAAGGAATACTATCATTCCCTTTTTTGCCCTGCTAATCTAATAAGTCAAAATCATTAAATTTAGTTAAACTAATTACCAATTATTCTGTTCATTCTAATTCTTTTTGTATTCATTTGTAGATTAGTCTGAGAGATAAAATAGTGACTAAAATAAAAGCTGAGACTATTATTATAATAGTATTGGTTGTCTGGATTGCTCATGGTAGGGGAAGTAATAAAGCAATTTCTAGGTCAAATAATAGGAATATAATAGGTACTAGGAAAAATTTTATTGAAAAAGGTAGGCATGTGGAACTTGTACAATCAAACCAACATTCATATGGATTTGCTTTTTCTGAATGTAAGTATATTTGGGGGAGTCAGAATAACAACCAAGATTAAAATAAAACATAGTAAGCTGTTAATTAAAATAATAATAGATAAATTGATTACTCTCTTCTGAAGTTTTTCTGAATCTACTAATTGGAAGTCAGTTATATTCATTATACTAAGAGAGTAAGATCCTCATCAGCAGATGGAAATGTGTAGGAAAAGTCAGACTCCATCTACAAAGTGTCAGTATCATGCTGCTGCTTCAATCCCAAAATGGTGTTTGGATTAAAGTGAAAGTTTAGTTGTTGTAGGAGGCATACAATAAGGAAGTAGGTCCAATAATTACATGGAGGCCATTAAATCTTATTGCTATAAAGAATGTAGATCCATAAATTTCATCTGAGATAGAGAATGTTTCGAGATATTCTGAGGTTTGCAAGACAGTGAAGTAAAGTCCTAGTATAATAGTAATTAGTAAGGCTTGATTTATATGATTTAGTGGCCAATTGTCCTCATTCCAGAGATGCAGGAATAGTTCAACATTTAGAAATCAATAAATTTAATAGATTACATAAATGAACTCAAAGACAGAAATCATGTGATARTTTCAAGAAGTGCAAGAATGACTATTGACAAAATCCAACATCCCTTCATGATAATATCATCGAAGAGACTCTGACTAGAAAGACTACATCTCAACATAATAAAGAATATGCATAGCCAGGCCACAGACAACATTTTGGTAAATAAAGAAAAACACAGCTTTAAATCAGAATAGTATCAGCTTTCTCCACTCTTATTTAATATGGCACTTAAAGTTTAAATCAGAATAGTATCAGCTTTCTCCACTCTATATAGATAGGAAAGGAAGAATCCAAAGAACTTTAATTTTCAGATAATATGGTTCTATAAATAAAACCACAGAAAACCCTTAGAATCAATAAACAAAAAGTAAAATGATATAAAAGCATGTGGAAAATCAGCACCTTACTAAATACAATGACAAATTCATACAGAAAGAAACAACCAATCCATTCATAATAGCCTCAAGAAAAATAAAACACTATAGAACCAATCTAACCAAGAAAGTGAAAGACCTGTACAATGAACACTTTAAAATATTGAAGAAAGGAAATAAAGAAATTATTAGAAGACCTCCCATGTGCATGGGTTAGAAGATTTAAATTGTGAAAATGACCATGCTAGCAAAAGCCTATAGATTCAATATAACCCCCACTAGAATTTCAACACAATCACAGAAATATAAAAGTTAATCTTAATATTCACATGAAGCACCCAGGATCTCACATAGCCAGAGCAATCCTGAGTGGGAAAAGCTATACTGTTGGTGATACCAGCACACTTGATTATATGAGAGAGTTATACTACAGAACTAATGTAATAATAACAGCAGGTACACATAAAAACAGACACAGCTCAATGGAATAGAATGAGAACCCCAGTATATATTCACAAAGATACCTTGTTAGTTACTTATCTTTCCTCCCTCCCTCCCTCCCTCCCTCCCTCCCTCCCTCCCTTCCTACCTCTCCCCCACCCCCCACTATCTTCCTGAGACAGGGTCTCATTTTGTAGTCTAAGTTGGCATAGACTCCAGTCCCGTGTTGTCCTTGAACTTTCAACAGTTCTTCTGGCTCAGCCTACCAGTTGCTTAGTATTAATCACCATGTTTGGCTAAATTAAGAAAAAAAATCATGAAAAAGTATAAGACAACCCATCCTCAATTAGTAAATATCCCCATTTCTGGTCACTGTCTTAGTTTCTTGATAATGGCTGCTTCTCTGTCCATATACCTGGAAGAAGTCTCACAGAGGATCTGAACTAGGCCACCAGGGAGTGAAGGAGGGGACTGTATAGTTAGCTTGAGAAAAGCAGTTAGCTTTTCTGATGTGAGTCTGATGTGAGGCTTGGGTAGTTGGTCTTGGAAACCAGAGGGGAGGTATATGGCAGGGTAGGGACAGGTTCACCCTCAGCCCCACTTGTAAATGAACAGTTCTTTTCCAGGAAGTTTGAAACTATACAAAAAACATTACATCAGGTGTCTCCCAGGATGACCTTATATGAAATAGAAAAGGACTCAAGCCTGAGAAATTCTGGTGGAGCCTTAGTCCCTCCTGCCAGTTCCTCTTTTAGCCTAGGCAATGTGCAGGATAGTCATTAAACAGTTCTTGGCACCAATCTAGCCAGAGAATTTTCTTATTTTCTTTTCCCTTCCCTTTCAAGGAACCTAGAGCCATTCACAGAGCTGATTGATGGTGGCAATTCAGGTGGTGGGAGTCTACTGCTTATTTTTATTTGAATTGTAAAATTGTCTTGTACTAATATTAAGGATTATCAGAAACAATACCAAGGAATTTACGAGTTGAGGAGTAGTGTGTTTAAATCTCTTTATATGTCATTTGAGAAAAGTAGAGGGCTAATGATAAATCTATCTGTGTCACATGAGCTGTGGCTGCGCCTTCTCCCCAGCTGCTATCACACATGTGACTGCTGTCCCTTTCCTGGTATAACTATTTGTTTAAAGGCTTACTAGAATCTATGTGCTATTAGGACAGAACCTGTCTCCAGGTTTATGAATTTCTGGCATTTGGCACTTAGTCAATAAATATTTGTTAGGTATGAGTAAATACATAAATGCAAAAGCCAAATTCATTATAGCTGGTGAAGTCAGTGATGTTCATACTGGCCTTAACTTGCTCTCACTTCTGAATTTCTGTCCTTCCTGAGGGACATGATTAATGGGAAATGCTGGGAAGGAAGATGCATGTTTGTGTTCTGGTGGCCTCAGGAAATCTGCATGCTGGCAGGACAGGCTTTACCAGCAGAAGGAGGAGGCCGAGCCTAGGCAGGGAGGGTATTGACTTGGTAAACTAGCCTGGTGAGAGGCTGGCTGCAGAAGGGACAACTGGAAAATCCAGGGATGAAGTTTGAGAGGCTGAGTTCTTTCCAGCCTCATTCTTGGCAGAGGAAACTTTGGAGTAGCCCAACAGATGGGCAGCTAAGGGAAGACAGAGAAGGAGTGGTTGGCCTTATGAAAGCTACATGGATTTAGGTGGAAATTGATGTGTAATAGCTCATTGGAATAAGAGAAGAGAGAGTAGCAAACAGATTCTAAAAGTGATGTCAGGATCCCAGAGGGTTCTGTAATCTATGAGTCCCAGAATAGGAGAGATACTGGCATATGGCCATCAGACTAGGGGGAGTGTGGGTTTAGGTGTCTTGAATGACTATGGCTTAGGACATGTTTGACAGCCTGGTGGTCTTAAATGGGCATCAAACTGATGAATAAAATGCCAATCTAAATTGTAGAAATATATAGTAGGTCTATGGACCATATCACATTTTGAACGATCTTGATCTTTCTGACTTCTGAAGCTAAGCAGTCTGGCCTGGTGAGTAACTTGCATGGGTGAATTGCATAGAGGGAGAAGAAGATGAACTGTGGGACCTGCTCCTTTTGGGACTATTGAAGATCTTATCCTAAAGTTGAAGGGTATGGTTTTATTGAACCCCATTCATGAGCCTGGGGTGAATTTCAGGAGAGCTGAGAGATGGAACAGGCTTCCACAGATGGTAGAATTGTAGACAGTCCAGCTTGGGATGTTCTTCCCCTATGCTAAAGGGGCCTTTGACATCTTGCTTTTTTATGTTAAGTGTAATTTGACTCACAAATTTTGTTTAATACTCATAAAGGAGAAATACAGATGTCAGTGATCTTTTGGCCCCAAATCTTTATGGTCAGGTTTGTTACAGAATTCTCAGCTTGTTGGCTTCTAGAATGGTAATTTGGTACAAGAGCGGTCTATCACATCATGAATGCCATAGGAGAATGTGGGCTTCTCCCCACAATCAAATACAACACCTGGGCAATCAAATTTAGCTGAGGGCAGGTGGAGGGCCTACTAAATGAGTTACCAACGTACTTTTGGTTTTTAGAGCTTGCCATATTTTTAGACCTGTGGTAAGGACCACCTTGAGTTGTTATAGTAATTTCCAACCACAATAAACCCATATAAAAACACACAACCCAGTTATATTTATAAGCTATTATGCCTATTGGGCAGATCTATCACCATTCTAACTTATTCCCCAGCTATGAGACCCTTTGCTACTTTCAGTTTTTCCTGGCCACATGGTTCTCCATATTGGCTTCTATCTCTTCCTTCATTCCCTCTCTCCCTTCTCCTCTCTTTCTCCCATCTGCTATCACTTTCTAAGACCTCCAGTCCCAGTTTTCTCTTCCACTGCCCAATCACAGACTCTAGCCTTTATTTGACCAGTTAAAATGGGGAGAAGGTTCACATGAGATCACCTGAGTATGTGATTTACTCCTTGGTGGGGGCAACCCCTCTTGAGGAACCAGAATTAACACCAGAATACAAATAGCACCAGAGTAACCCACAGCACTGATGCAGTATCTTAAGGCTCAGATAAGATGATCACGGGAAAATGAGGCAGACAGGAGAGCCACAGAGGGAACAGAGGGACCTTTGAAATATCACCCATGGCAGCATCATTTCAAAGGGGGAGAAAGTGCATGGATTGCAGGAGGAGAGTGGGTGATGAATACCAACTCTTCAATGATAAAGACCCATCCATCTGGCTACAAGATATAAAAGAATAGGTGTCATGAGACTAAGTCTTTATAGAATAAGATAAAAAGATTGCTGCTGCCTGGTGTACAGTGGGAGGTAGCTTTAAGAATAGCATTGGAAAGTTGTCTTAGGGTTTCCATTGCTGTGAAGAGACACCACGACCAAGACAACTCTTATAAAGGACAACACTTAATTGAGGCTGGCTTACAAGTTCAGAAGTACAGTCCATTATCATTAAGGGTGGAGCATGGCAGCATCCATGAAGGCTTGGCATAGAAGGAGCTGAGATTACTACAACTTGATCCAAAGGCAGACAGAGAAGACTTACTTCCAAGCAGCTAGGAAGGGGGTCTCAAAGCCCACCCTCACAGTGATACACTTCCTCCAAGGCCAGACCTCCCCAAAGTGCCATACCCTATGGGCCAAGCATATTCACACCACTGTAAAAGGTAAGAGAACCTTGGCCAACTAGATAACAGACAAACTGGGTAACTGTGCCAAACAGCTTTCCTTTAAGTATAGTCTAATTCCAGAGCAGTCTCCCCTTGTCTGCTACAGTTTTCGGTTGTATCTTGTGGACAGATACAACCACTATGGCCAGTAGACACCTTGTTTTACTTGCTACTTGGTGTCTTAAGATTTTGTACTGCTGTGAACAGACACCATAACCAAGGCAACTCTTTTTTTTTCACGTTAAAACTGACAATTTTCATTGAAAATTAAAGAGTAAAATGGTAGACATTAAAAACATTGCTAAACTAATTGAAAAAGGAAGTAGAAACAATTTATAATAGATTCAAAGATTTACATGGAAAATATTTTTGATAAAATTGTAGAAAAATGTAGAAAAACATGTTAAAATTGAAGATTATCATGGAAAATTTTATACAGATATAATGATGGTAGGCACAAAAGTATTCCTAAGTTGATTGACGGTAGAATTATAAACATTTTCTGATAAAATTGAAGATTTACATGGAAAATATTTCTGATAAAATTGAAGAAAAATATAGAAAAACATGTTAAAATTAAAGATTATCATGGAAAATTATACAGATAAAATGGTAGGCATAAAAATAATTCTAAGTTGATTGAAAGNAACATGTTAAAATTAAAGATTATCATGGAAAATTATACAGATAAAATGGTAGGCATAAAAATAATTCTAAGTTGATTGAAAGTGGAATAATAAACATTTTCAGCTAAAACTGAAGATTTACATGGCAAATATTTCTGATAAAATTGAAGAAATATATAGAAAAGTTAAAATTGACTATTCCATGGAAACTCATACAAATAATATGGTAGATATAAAAAACCTTTCTAAATTAATTGAAGGTGGAATTAAAAACATTTTGTGATAAAATTAGAGACTTACATGAACATTATTTCTGATAAAATAGAACAAATATATAGAAAAACATGTTAAAATTGAATATTATCATGAAAAATGATGCAGATAAAATGGTAGACATAAAACATTACTAAATTAATTGAAAGAGGAATTACATTTTCTGATAAAGTTGAAGATTTACATGAAAAATATTTGTTGTCTATGTCTTATTATCGGGGAATTGAGTCTACTGACGTTAAGAGAAATTAAGGAATAGTGATTGTTGCTTCCTGTTATTTTTGATGTTGTTTTTATGTTTGTGTGGTTATCTTCTTTTGGGTTTGTTGTCAGAAGATTACTTTCTTGCTTTTTCTAGGGTATAGTTTCCCTCCTTGTGTTGGTAGTTTCCATCTATTATCCTTTGTAGGGCTGGATTTGTGGGAAGATAATGTATAAATTTAGTTTTATCATGGACTATCTTGGTTTCTCCATCTATGGTGATTGAGAGTTTTGCTGGGTATAAGTAGTCTGGGCTGGCATTTGTGTTCTTTTGGGGTCTGTATGAGATCTGCCCGGGATCTTCTAGCTTTCATGGTCTCAGGTGAGAAGTCTGGTGTAATTCTGATAGGTCTGGCTTTATATGTTACTTGACCTTTTTCCCTTACTGCTTTTAATATTCTTTCTTTGGTGTTTTGATTATTATATGCTGGGAGGACTTTCTGGTCTGCTCCAGTCTGTTTGGAGTTCTGTAGTCTTTTTGCATGTTTATGGGCATCTCTTTCTTTAGGTTAGGGAAGTTTTCTTCTAAAATTTTGTTGAAAATATTTACTGGCCCTTTAAGTTGTAAATCTTCATTCTCTTCTATACCTATAATCCTTAGGGTTGTTCTTCTCATTGTGGATTTCTTGGATGTTTTGGGTTACAAGCTTTAGTCGTTTTGCATTTTCTTTGACTGTTGATATTTACTGGCCCTTTAAGTTGTAAATATTCATTCTCTTCTATACCTATAATCCTTAGGTTTGGTCTTCTCATTGTGGATTTCATGGATGTTTTGGGTTACAAGCTTTATGCATTTTGCATTTTCTTTGACTGTTGAGTTAATGTTTTCTATGGTATCTTCAGCACCTGAGATTCTTTCCTCTATCTCTTGTATTCTGTTGTTGATGCTTGCATCTATGACTCCTGAATTCTTTCCAAGGTTTTCTATCTCCAGAGATATGATTTCTTTATTGTATCTACTTCCATTTTTAGATCCTGGATGGTTTTGTTCAGTTCCTTTACTTGATTGTTTTTGTTTTCCTGTAATTTTTTAAGGGATTTTTGTGTTTCCTCTTTAAGCGCTTCTGCCTGTTGACCCATGATCTCCTATATTTCTTTAAGGAAATTTTGTGTTTCCTCTTTAAGGACTTTTACCTGTTGACCCATGTTTTCCTGTATTTCTTTAAGGGAGTTATTTATGTCCTTCTTGAAGTCCTCTATCACCATCATGAGGTGAGATTTTAAATCCAACTCTTGCTTTTCCGATGTGTTAGGGTATCCTGGACTTGTTGTGGTGGGAGTATTGGGTTCTGATGTTGCCATGTGGCCTTGGTTTCTACTGGTAGGGTTCTTGTGCTTGCCTTTCACCATCTGGTTATCTCTGGTGTTAGTTGGTCTTGCTGTCTCTGGCTGAAGCTTGTCAATCCTTTAGGCCTGTAAGCCTGTGTCTGTACTCCTGGGAGACCAACTCCCTTCTGGAATGCTCCACAGAGTTCTGGCACAGAACTTGGAGCAAATGGCAGCCTGAAGACCTCTTTCCCAGCTGCTCCACTGATTGTCTGCCCTGTGTACTCCCAGCTGTTACCTTCCAGAGAGAGGGTGGAGATCTCACCTCCATGCTCAGAAGTGAAAGCACTGCTGGGAGATCACTCTCTCCTGGTGGGCCTTGCACAGAAGGCTGTGGAGCCACTCAGCTCCCAGGCACAAATGGAGGCAGGAAGACTCCTGCCCCTGATGATCCACTGATTGTCTGCCCTGTGCACTCCCAGCTGTTCCCCTTCAGAGAGCGCAAGGCAACTCTTATTAAGGACAACATTTGATTGAGGCTGGCTTACAGGTTTAGAGGTTCAGTCCATTATAATCAAGGTGAGAGCATGGCAGTTTCCAGGCAGGCATGGTACAGGCAGAACAGAGACCTACATCTCATCTGAAAGCTTTTAGGAGAAGGCTGGCTTCCAGGCAGCTAGGATGAGGGTCTTAAAGCCCACATCCACAGTTACACACCTACTCTAACAATGCCACTCCTCCAAATAGTTCCACTCTCTGGGCCAAGCATATTCAAAACATCACACTTGAGTAGAGCTAATATGACTGAAGCTTCCATTCTCCCTCTTCATGTGTCTCCAGATAGTGCCTAAAGACTTCTGCTATGGCTGATCCAATCTGCTTATCCCCTCCCCCTCCCTCCACTTGGCAGTCTTTACTGGGGCTTCTTTGTTCCTATGAGTTCCTATGAGTTCCACCCAAGCTCACCATTGCTGGCTTGTACTACCCATTGCCTTATAAACTACTCATAAACTACAAGATAAGAAACCAGTTCTCCCTAATCACATGAAATATGGCCCCTTTGTTTTTAGCTTGTTTCTGCATTATATTGATCCTCAAAACCATTGTCCTCAGAGACTCACATTACCACCTGGTTTTGGGTCCTTTTGTTCCAGCCCCAGTAGTGACCAATTTTAGATGATAGATCACAGCCTGCTTTATGGCTGAGTGAACTGGTTAGTTAGAAGGACTCTATTCTTTGAAGAGCTCTGTGCTTCATTTATATGCTACCATAACTGTTTTGACATGCTTAGTAGGTTTTGAACAAGGGGCCTTGTATTTCCTTTTTTACGGGGGGGGGGGGGGGGGGGGGGGGGGACTGGTTGTTGTGCAATATGGATTCTGTTCAACTTCATACAGGCCTCACTCTACTTCATATATACTATCAAGAACCTCCTGATCTAGGTTCCATAGTTCTGTTGCTGATGCTGTAGATTCAGCTGCCTTGGTCTTGGTGTTTTTTACTTATGTCCCATCATTACTCTTGGTCAATGGGACATAAGAGTCAATGGAAAAGAAATCCTTCCTTCTTCTTTCCCTCACTTTTAGATATACCTTCTCGAGCTGCATATGATGTTATCTTAGAAGATGACTCTGTAAGATAGAGCAATTAGTAGCTTTCTATAGAAGTTATTTTTCTCTTCACTTCAACAAAATACTGAGCAAAACTATAGGAAGGAAATGTTTATCTTGGCTCACAGTTTGAGAACACAGTCAATCATGGTGTGAATCATGTAGGCAGGAGCTTGAGGCAGCTGGTGACAATACAGCCACAGTCAGGAAGCAGAAAGAAATGGATGCTGGTTTTCATCTTGTTTTCCCTCTTTTATTGTAGTGGTTATGGTAGGTCCTCCTACTTCAATTAACCTAATTTAGAAAATCCCTCATGGGCATAAATTTGTTTCTAAGGTGAGTCTAGATCCCATGCAACTAACAATATAAACCCTTACACATTCACCCTGGCTCCTCCCTGCTCCAGACACACTGCCTTCCTTGCCATTTCTGCTTTTTAGTTTGGTTCCTAATATAGCAAGAGTGCTCACCAATGACAATGTCATTTTTACTAGTGCTTTCCAGGATAATAATAATGAAGAGTATTGGGAATCCTGGCCATTCTCTCTAAACATAGCCTTACATAGTAACTCAGAAGGGCATGAATGTCACAGAATAGTATGTATTTATTGGGAGTCTGGGTTCCTTGTCCTTCTGTACACGCTCAAATCCTGTCTCTGTCTTAATATTCAGTCACAGACATATGGCTTCTGCTGCCTGAGTGTCTTACTTTTAGGTTCTATG
This sequence comes from Apodemus speciosus, assembly GCA_002335545.1. Classification (NCBI taxonomy): domain Eukaryota; kingdom Metazoa; phylum Chordata; class Mammalia; order Rodentia; family Muridae; genus Apodemus; species Apodemus speciosus. The sequence goes on from BDUI01007549.1 coordinate 25,576, forward strand.
CATACTGGATCTCATTCTAGTCCTCAGACCATGCTGTAGATTTAAATCTCTTACAACAATCAGCACAGAATCTAGCAGTAGGGGTGGTTGTTTGTGAGTCAGCCATTGTTATTATTTCTGTTTGGGAAAGGCTTATCTTCCTAGGCCCCCAGCTCAGGTCTGGGACCAGCAGCTGAATGTATATGTTGTCCATTCAGGAAGGAGATGAGTAAGGTACAATAAATCAAACACAGTCTTTGGGCACGAGGGCCTGTGCCCTCAAAATCCATCTACTGTCCATGGAAAGTTGCATAAATTTCCTACATTTCAGTATTCTGAGTTACTGAAGAATATTTTTAGTTCTGTTTTTAGTTCTCTTGCCTATCATGGGATTTACTATTTTTTAATAAGACATTTGAATAAGAGGTTTAAAATACCTAGAAACATACATTTATTAGGAAGTATTTGATTTAAAATAGGTGGATTAGTTTTTGCTCAGGGTATTAATATGTCAAATGGTGGTATTAGCTGCCTATTGTTGAAGCTCTTCTTCACCTGAGGAAAGCTGAACCTTTCTTCTTGTCTTTGGGGGACAGCAGGATATGAGCTAAGATTGGAAAGTGAAGAAGGAAGGGACTGCAGATTAAAATAACGCTGCTCTCTTCTTTCAACTCAAGGTGATTGATAGCATTGGCAGTCAATTACATGATGGCTTTATCGTTTTCACTATGGAACTTTATTATTGATGTTTTCCCTCCAAACCATTTGTTACAATTTATATAAACTAGCTAGTTGAAGCACTCTGGGTACTCTAGCATCTGTTCTATATGCTCAGAGATGAAGAATAGAGAAACCAAGTAAACAGCCAAGAAGGCTTTTTAACAGAATCTTCTAGAATCACCCAACTTGCCCTCTTCCATTAAAATATATTTGATCATTGATGCAGCAGCAGCAGAAAGAAAGGGGATAAAATCCACAGCAGTAGCAATTGTGCTTTATTGACTACACACACTTACTATTTTTTATCTATTATATGTGTTGGACATTATTATCCTTAACCTTTAACAATATTTTTATTTATGCATATATGTGTATGGCGGCATAGTGTGGTGGTGATGAAAGGGGAGACACATTCATTTTGGTGCCTCTGGATGCCAGAAGACAGGTAGAGTTACAGGTGGTTGTAAGTCATATGCCATTGGTGCTGGGAACCAAACTCAGGTCCTCCTCAAGAGCAATGTGTGCTCCTACTTGCTGAGCCATCTCTCCATCCTCCTATTGCCCTATTACCTTTATTGTAACAAATAAGGAAAGCAAACCAGGGTGGTTAAGTAGTCTCCCAGAGATAGCCCATGACTTAGCGTTGGGTGGTCCAGTTGGAATTCACATCTGGAAATTTTTTTCTTGTCTGTTATACCATTTGCCCCTCTTGGTACTTATATAGATAAGGAATATGAAGTGTCTGGTATCTGGCAGAGTATCATGAAACATTAGTTTTCTCTCTGTGTTCTTTCCAAGGTCACTCTTGTTCAGTCTTCTCTTTCCTCCTCAAATACAGATCTTAGCTTCCCCATCCTAAAACACCATATTCTGGACTCAGTGTTTCAAAATAGATGTGTGTGTGTGTGTGTGTGTGTGTGTGTGTGTGTGTGTCTGTTTGTCTATCTGTCTCCCCCAAGGATTCCACGTTTTCTCTTGCTTTGGCAACATTTGCTGTAACTGCTGAACTTGGAGCCACAGCTCGCCCATCTGCTCAGTGCTGCAGGCCACAGATATATATGGTCTTTCTATAATTTTTGCTCTGTTGAGCATCCAGAGTCATGTGGTTTCAATCTCTTGGTTTTTGTCTGGAAAGCACATCTCATAAAGGAGTGTGAGCACAAGAGCTGTAAGTGCCAACGCAGTGTCCATGGCTGATCCACAACCATAACTCCCATTTGTGCAGTGAGAGATTAAAGTAAACCTGAGAGAGCCTGAGATTAGGAGTGAGGAGATGATGACCATTGCTTGGATGATAACATTTCCTTAGTGCTTGCTGTATGAACATATTTTATTGATGGCTCATTTCATCAGTGTCTCAAAGTTATACTATTCAATAAGTTTGTTTTATTTTATTTAGGCCACTGTCATTATGAGAACAATGCCTGACAAACAAGAGATTCAGGTTCATACTTACTAAATTTTGAATGAGTCTCTTTCATTGAAGCTAGAAACATACTTAGGCAACTGGTTCAGGCCAGCCAGCATGTATAGATTTAACCAATGGAACCAGAATCTAGATTTGGGTCCTTCAGCCACTCTACACAACAGAGAGTGACAGAGACGGACAAGACACAGAGACAGACAGACAGACAGACAGACAGACAGTCAGGTTTGAACCCCCAACTGCCGGCCACAGACAGCGCTCACTAACCTGCCTCCCTCCACCTTGTTACCTCCACAATTGGGGCTTGAACTGTATTTCTTCAAAATTCTCAGAAAGGGACTTTATTCAGAGAGGGAATATTTGCAAATATAATCAGGTGAACATGAATGAAGTCACTAAGGGGGAGACTCAATCCAGCACAACTGGTGTCCTTATGAAAAAGGGAACTTTAGGCTGGGCAGATGGCCAGCTTTGATATGCAAGCATAGGGGTAAGGTGTTAGATAGGACCTTAAAACTCATATATACTTCTTACAAAAGCCTGGGTATGGCAGCAGTGTCTGTGATCCCTCTACTGCGGAGGCAGAGATAGGAGGATCTCTGGGTTTCCTGGCCATGCAATCTAGCCAATTTATAAGTTCCAGATTCAGTAAGATCCTACCTTGGAAAATAAGGTAGAGAGAGAGAGTGATGGAAGTAGACAGCCAACATTGACCTCTGACCTCCATATGAATGCATACAGATATGCCCAGGAATCCACATGTGTATGTTTACACGCTTATAAACATGCACACACACATACACATAAAGTAAAAAAAAAAAAAGAATAAAGGGGAACTTTGAACACAAAGACACATGTGGATGGAAGACAAAGCAACAGAACAGATGATCACCAACAGGGAAGGTTGGAGGCTCGGAATAAAACTTTTATTCTCAGCCTGGGATGGAAACCACCTTGCCACATCTCAACTCTGGACAGTTATGCTGTAAGCTATCCAGCCTGTGCTTCTGGGTTGCAACAGTCCTAGAAAATCAATACAGGCAGGAAACAGAGCTTTCCCAGTTTGTCTTGCCTTGTAGTAATAGCTGGTCAAATGATACCATGCAAGTGTGAGCTTTGAAAAGAGGAAGCTGGAACTTTATGGGGGGCGGGAATTGACTCCACGTAGGAATGTGGAGCCTAGAGAAAGGAAGGATAACAACGACCCTGTTCTGATCGCCACTGTCATGACGGCTGCCTGCTTCTAGACTTCTGGAAGCATCTTTTGCCTTAACCCCATGGATCTGGCCAACTCTTACTTATAGCTGAATAATTCCTGATATGCCCAGCACTTCTGCAGTGAGGATGGCCAGGTATAGATTTAAATCCTAGCCTTGTTGCTTATCAGGTTTGAACAGAAGAAATTAAAATCTGCACAAAATGGTAAAAAACCACCTCACTGTGAGTTATCGTCACAATTAACCAAAACCTCCCAAAGCCATCATGTCTTCTGAGAGCTTAAGAAGCCGGATGGACTGAAAGGCTTTTGGCTCCCAGTTGCTCAGAGTGATTATTATTTAAACCTGGAAGGAGGTCTAGAGATAATTTAGTTCAAATGCCTCATTTTATGCTTAAAAAAATGGGCCCAGAGATGCTGTGTAACTTGTTCAAGGTCACAGAGCGAGTCTTTGGCAGACTCAGGCCTTAGACCTCAGAGGTGGTCTTCCCTTGCCGGTTGGCTCTGTGACTTTGGGTGAAGTATTTTATCTTTGTTAGTAAAATAGGGTTACGTGTTGAATATCCTGTGTTCTAGATGCTTAGGATCAGGGAATTTCAGTTTTTAAAGACTTTCAGATTTTGGAATATTTGCACAGGTTTCTTTTAGTTCAGTGTTCTCCATCACTAAATCCAAAATTAAAATATTCTAAAGTAGTTTTTAAAAATATTTTTTGCTAGGTATGGTGGGATACACCTTTAATCTTAGTATTTGACAGGCAAAGGTAGGCATATCTTCGTGAGTTCCAGGGTAGGGCTACATAGAAACAATCTGTCTCAAAACAAACAAAAAACAAACAATAAACCAAAAACCAAAACCTACCCCCTCAACCCCAATCTTTTTGAAAAACTGTGAGAGTTTAATATACAAATACAGTATTGTGTCTTTTCTACCTCCTTTCCCTTTAAGCCCCCTCCCCATTTCTCCTCTCAGATTCAGGACCTTGTGTTCTTTAATTATTGTATTACTTATTTTTATTTAGTCATTGTTACATATCGATGGATAAGTATATACAAGTAGAACACGCCGGGTTCATCTTGTGTTGATCTTGTGTATATGTGCTTAGGAATGAGCATTAGGGTTAGCCCCTTGGGATTAGGTGACTTTATCGGGGGCTCTTCAGAGGAGGAGATAGATTCTCCCTTTCATAGCAGCCTTTTTGAGAATCTTGTTAGTCCTCAAAATGTTTTGAATTTTATGTCATTTTGGACTATGGATTTCTTGATTAGGATGCTCAGCCGGTAAGTACCACCGTTTCTGACACAGCTTACTGTATTGAAGTAGTTGATGAGTACTAACTATCAATGACTCAACACAAATCCATTGTTACTTTTAGCTTGTTTACTTGGCACCTGTGAATCCACCCTGTCTTAACTCTAAGAATTTACTTTGCTTGTGAGCTTCATTGCTACTTTGGTTGCCTAGCATGAGTGATGGTCTTTTTACACTGTCTAACTAGTCTTTAGCAGACATCTCTAGGAAATGAGGGCAATCAGTTGTCAGCTGTATTTGGGAGCAGAGGGTGGACTAGTCTTAGGAATGTGGATTTGCCCTCTGCCGCTACCTGCAGCCACACTGGATGGACTTCCCCGGCCGGGTCCACGACGTGGGGTTTGTGGGCCGCAGGTTGATCCTAGAAAGCTGTATGCATGATTGCGACATCAACGATGAGGACGACGAGGACGACGACGATGACAACGAGTTTTTCCACCTGCCTGCGCACCTCCGCGTTGTTGGCCCCACCAGCTGCACTCTGAGGCCAATGAGAGGCTGTTCGAGGAGAAGTACAAGCCGAACCGACGATCAGGTGGACCAGGCGCTGTGGGAGGAGCAGGTGTTACAGAAGGAGAAAAAGGATCGTTTGCTCTGAGCAGGGCTGATTCACTGGCTCAGTCCGATGTTTCCAGATGAAACCGAAGGCTGCCCCCGGGTCACCAGGCAGGCGCAGGCAAACTGTTGGTGGCGGATGGTGCAATTGGTGAGATGGATAGAGATAAATGGCCCTCATTGTAATTTTTATGGGAAGCCCTCACTCTGTCCTGTTAGGCGAAGCAAACTGGGAGCCTGACTGCTCTTAGAGATACAGAAGAGCTGAAGCATTTGACCTTATTATGCTCATAGCCCCCACATCTACTAGTAAGAAAACCGCCGTGTAACCTATCGTAGCTGGGGGTGTTCTTCAAGGGCAGAGCATTTGTCTAGCTTGCCTGGGTTCCTGGCTTGCATTTCCAGCACTGCAAAAACAGAACAGAAATGGGCTATTGGTTTTGGGAATTTTATTTATTTGGTTGGGTTTTGAGAATGTGACTCCCATGTGCCCAGTCTGGCCCTGACTCCTGCATCACCTCTAGTGCACCACTGTGTACCCTGCCCATGCATTAGTCCTGTTCATGGATGGGGACAAAGACATCCTGACTGCCAGTGACTCCTAAGATCCTAATACTGGTCTTTCAACTCCGCTTTTGATGGTGTGTCTGTGTTGCCTAGTCTAGTCTAGAATGCATGGGCAAAAGGGTTTTTCCAGGAGCTGGAAGGATAGCTCAAAGGTTAAGAGTACTGACTGTTCCTTCCTTTGGAGAACCTGGACTCAGTTCTCAACAGCCTGATCTGTAACTCCAGTTGGAGTTCAGGGACTCCAACGTCCTCTCCTGGCGCTGGTGGCAGACAGACAAAATACCCATGCATGTATTTTAAAAATTCTCCTAAATCACCTCCCAAAATTGGGACTAAAATCATGTGCCAGCTTGCCTAAACTCAGATTTTACTTTTTCAGTTGGAGCTGAAATGTCTCTGTTTGGGGTTTGTTTTTTGTTGGTATTTTTTGGTTTGTTTGTTACACTGTTTTTCCCAGAACTGGCTATGAAGAACAATTTGTCCTTAAATTCAGAGATTTGTCTGCTTCTCAAATTGGATTTTTTTGGTTTGATTTGTTTCTAAGAAGTGGTTTCACAGCCCAGACCAGTCTCAAACTCACCATGTAGCAGAGGAGGACTGAATGACGGGTCCTCTTGCCTGAACTTCCCAGATAAAGTGAGGTGTTGCCCTCCTGCGGTGTATTATTGTTGGCTCCAGGGGCTTGTACATACTAGGCCAGCACTGTACCCCCAGTCCTCTTGGGGTTTTTGTTTTGTTTGATAATCTCTGTATGTAATCCCCAAGGACCTTTGACCTAGCTTGTCTTAACTAGTAACTTTGTATATTACTATCAGTGCAGGAGATAGATACAGAGGCAAACAAATTCCTTTGTATATATGTATGGCAGCAATTGCAAGCGTGGTGGAAGGCTGGAACATGTTCTGGTCCCAGAGTGAACATGCAGTCTATGTCAACCTGGAGATGGTTGGATAGGCGGGAACAGGGCCGGCACAAGGTTCCGGTAATTACCTTTCAAGCTAAAATATTAGGGAAGCAAAACTCCCCTTATCAGGCGGGTTATGGCTGGTCAATAAAAGCAGGAAATGAAGCCAAAAAAAAAAAAAAAAAAAAAAAAAAAAAAAAAGAACGTGGGTTTGACGCTCTTCTAACCTGGTTTGTGTAGGGGGACTTTGACAAGCCCTTTCCTTCCTTCAGCTTAGCATCTCTGTAGGAAAAGAAGGGGTTTTGCCCACAGAATTCTTTTTTTGGGGGGGGGGGTAAGAAAGGCTTTTATTTTTCATACATCATCAAGAGAACCATCAAGAGAAACCAAAGCAGAAACTCATAGCAGGAGCTTGAAGGGAAAGGCACCAAGTCAATGCTCTTATAAATGGGCTAACAAAAGTCCATTAATACAAGGTTACTTCAATACCCTAATTTTGTCAATAGATATGTTATGTCGACAAAAAATAAACAGAAAAAATTCAGAATTCACTGACATGAAATATCAAATGGCGTGGCTGTATCTACAGACTATCCCGCCCAAACACCAAGTAATATACATTATGTTCAGTAGCACATGGAGTTTCTTTGAACTAGAGCACATCCTGAGACACAAAACAAATCTTAATAAATTTATTTAAAATAACTTTCTCTTCTTCTTGGTGATGAGCCCACAGAATTCTTAAGGGCCTCCCTTCTTGAATGTCTGTCAGTTTCATATGGTCATTGGAGAAAAAGATACAAAAGACACAGCTAGAGAAACTTTGGACAGATATATGGCTTCATCTGGGAGGGCATCATTGGGAAAAAATAAACTCAACCAATGAAAGAGGCTGAGCGTCAGGGTTTAGCTTGGCTGGGGTTTTCAGGGAACCTCAAGTTTCCCCGCCTCTAAAACAAAAGGGTAGAGACCTTTACTGCACTGTGTCCTTATGCTGGCCATGTCTCTAGAATCCCGTGTTTTTATGTGATGGCTTTTATGTGGGAATTAAAGACCAATGGAATCTGGGTTGTTGAGGAGAAGCAGAGGAAGGGGGAGCTGAGCTGTCCTTCTGAGAGAACATGGACAAGCTGGCAGAGCGTGCTGTGGAGATGTGGGCCACAGGGGAAGCAGGATGAGGGTTTCTGGGCTCTGGCACCCTAGGATAGGCTGTTGGGGAGTGAAGAGTGGGGAGTGGGTTTGGAGTTTTAGCAGAGTGAAGGACGAGGAGGGACATGAAAGAAATGAGGAGACTTACTCCTGAATTGAAAAACAAAACAAAACAAAAACCTTTATGTTCTATTTTTCTTTTTTGTTTTATGAAGGAGCCAGGCAGATGTAGGGTTAACCCTTTCCTTCCAAATCCATAGTGAGGGAGAAGATGGTTTCAGCTCTTTGAGGCACTGTTTCCTGTGCGCCACCTGACATCTGGGCCACCTTTTGTAGCTGTTGTATGAATTCGGTGAGTTGTGTTGACATATAAGGGGTCAACAAATAATTATTCCACAATTCATAAAAGCAATGTGAGGATATGCAAGTTTTTTGATACTGGGTCAGGACATTTTTTCTTTTAGATGTATTTTTTGAGAAAAAATGGATATTTACCTATTGTATAAGCTTGGCCATATTTTCTCATCTTTCTGTGCTTTAGTTTCTTAACCTGTAAAGTGGATCATAATACTTGTAGGAAAATTAAAAAGATACAATATCATAATATTCCAGAGATGTTTATAACAGCCTCTGGAATATCTTGCAGGCTTACTGTGTAAACTCATAAGCATCATCATTGTTATTTTCTTTTTAGCAGGAGCATATAAGGTCTACTGCAATAGGGTCTTAGGTTCTAAGAAGCCCTGATGTTAAAAGGAAATATTTGCCAGCTTAGTAGAGATCAGAGGTAGCTGAGACCCTGGGAGATGGATGGGACAGAGAGGATTCTGTTTTTAGTTTGTTGTAGCTGAAAGTCTGATGTTAGAAATGCTCTCGAGCTGGGCGTGGTGGCGCATGCCAGTAATCCCAGCACTTGGGAGGCAGAGGCAGGTGGATTTCTGAGTTTGAGGCCAGCCTGGTCTACAGAGTGAGTTCCAGGACAGCCAGGCTATACAGAGAAACCCTGTCTCGAAAAAACACAAAAAAAGAAAGAAAGAAAAAGAAAGAAAGAAAAGGGAAAAGAAAAAAGAAAAGAATAAAAAAGAAATGCTTTTGAACTGAAGCATTTAATGCAGAATGCTTCTCTTCCCCATCCTCTCTGAGGGTGTTTGCCTTCTATGTGGTTGTAGAATACCTGTCACTGTCCTGTCAGAATGTGGCAGAGCTGCCTTTCCTCTGATGACAAGACCTCCCTGGTCTGAATATTCTCACAGACCTACCTTGGAATCTCAGGCATGGAAGGACTAATGGGAAGGATCCTTAGGGCTAGGCTATGTGATGAGAAAAAGGTCCTTAGAGTTTTGGTCCAGAGCTCACCTGTCAGTCTGCTCAGTGACTCAAAACTCTGAAAGCTTCTTTTTAAACTCCTGAGAGGCAGGATGCAGAAACATGTCTTTTCTGTGACGACTTATGGACTTATCTTTTCACTCACTTCTCCTTCCTCCCTCCTACGTTTTTTCATTTCTTTCTTCCCCTTCCCCCATTCTTCCTTAGAAAGGTTTCTTTCCTTCCTTTCTTCCTTCTTTCTCTTTCTTTCTTTCTTTCTTTCTTTCTTTCTTTCTTTCTTTCTTTCTTTCTTTCTTCCTTCCTTCCTTCCTTCCTTCCTTCCTTCCTTTCTTTCTTTCTCTCTCTATTTCTTTCTTTTTTGGTTAGGAGCTGTTGAAGTTAGCATAGCAAAGCACTGCATTTCATTATGGCATTGTCATACACGCATGTCACTCTGCTTCCTGCCATCACTCTCTGCCCCCTTTTGTTGGTCCCCTTTCTCAAATAACCCTCTTTCCTTTTTTGATGCCACATGTATTTAATGATCCCCTTCCTTCTATCTTCTTCTCTTAAGGTCACTTCTTCCCATCTCATAGTTTCTTTTACACACACACACACACACACACACACACACACACACACACACACACACACACCCTGAGACTCCACATGTGGGAAAAATGCGATATTTGGCATTTTGAATTGCAGTTATTTTTCTTAATATAACGATCTCCATTTTCATCAATTTTCCTACATCTATCTGGTCTGCTTCCCTTTTGTCTCTTAGCAATGTGGGCATCAGGTGCATGGTTCGCTCTCCATCTCCTGCCCCTTAGCTGTGCGGGTATCAGGCGCATGTCCTCTCTCAGTCTCCTGCCTCCTTTGTCCCAGGTGGTTAATGAAGCTGCATTTAAACTGAAGCCTGAATGGTAAGAAGAGTTCGGGGAAGAGGGCAGATAGGAGAAAGAAGAGCGCTCTAAGCTGAGGCAGCAAGCCCTGCGATAGGGAGACACGTTGCAGATGTAAGGAGGGGTGATGTAGGTAAATTGTAGTGCACGAGAGGACAGAGGATAGAAGACGAGACTAGTGACCTGCATGGCTAGAGGTCTTGTGAGTTAAAGGAGGAATTTGAATTCTATTTCAGAGGCAATACAAATTCAGTGGAGAGGCCTGTATTCAAGAAAGTGTGATTAGCTCTGCCCTCCACTCAGTGCTTGGAGAAAGGGCTATAGGAGTGAGGGGTTACTCCAAGATGTATGTGGGTCTGGACAGTTGTCCAGGCAGGAGGTGACAGTAGTCTGGTTTAGGTGGAGGCGGAGGTGGAGGCAGAGGCGGAGGGAAAAAATTGAATGCAGGTTCTGCTTTACTAGTACAATGAGGGGGTGAGGACGAGGAGGCAGTTGTAAGGTATGATATATGATGGTACCTCAGAGAACAGTGATAAGGGACCAGGGTCCCATATCCTACCCAACTCAGGAGAATGTCAGTCTCTCCACAACTGGCCTACCTCATTCTTCCTTCCAGCCTGGTGTAGAGATTCAAGTGTTGTGTTTGAATCCTGACTATGGTGTTTAAGAGACACATCCAAGCTCATGCTCTGCTGAAGTACTTCACTCCTTCCCAAGTCCGTCCTTACAGGTGGCCTGTTCTGGCTGCAGCTCCAGCTTCCTCTCTTTCCTTTTATTAATTTTATGTTTTTCCTGATTCTTTGTGAATTTCCCATCATGCACCCCAATCCCACTCATCTCTCCCTTCCCTCATACCTGCCCGCCACCCTTGCCACTTCTCCCACAACATAAGAAAAGAGATCTCACTGTAGAAGCTGTAGTGTGTCACAGTGCAATGATTCGTTGGTCTGGTACAAGGCCTCTGGCTTCTGCTACTCTATTAATACTGGAACCTCACTGGGACTCCATCCTGTTGTTGTCCTGCATCATTGAGATCCTGTAATTTTGGATCTGTAAGACTGCCTGCCCCCTTCATGCACTCTAGCAGTTCATCAACGGTGTAGATGTTGGGGTGGATCAATTCAAAGCCTTGGTTCTGGGCCTGACAGATATCTGAGCTGGTGAACCTGCCTGTCCTCCTCTCAAGCCCTCAGGGTTGACTCACCAGCAGCTCTGCCCCCACAACCAGGGCCAGCTCTACCCTGATGCCCAGAGAGAGAGGTACAGGGCTCACCCTTGCTTTCTGGACTTAGTATTGCAGACAAGGTATTGCTCCTTGTCTGCTCCACTGCACAGAAGACAAGGAGCAGGGTTGACTCTCCTGCACTCACGCCCACATTTAGCTCTACTGTGCTGCCCAGGCAAGGTACAGGGCCCAGACTCCTGAGCACTGCAGTAGGTGAGGGATGTGGGCAGTTCTGCTTTCATGACCCTAGGGCCAGGTCTTCCATCTGCCACATGGGGTGAGGGGGTGAAGGGTATCTCTCCCTTGTCCATGCCACCACACAGGCGATAAATGGCAGGGTCAGCTCTCCCATATCCATACACTTAGGCCGGCTAACCTGCAACTCCCATGTGTGGGTTGGTCTCCTGGGTATTGTAGCTGAGTATGGGCGGCATCAGCTCTCCTGCTCACAGGTTCCCAGAGCCAGTCCTCTCATGATGCTCAGCTGAGGGGCGGGGCCAGTTCTACACAGCTCTAAGAAATCAACATGTCCTCAAGTGGCAGCCCAGACCAGGGACATATGCTGCTGCTGCAGGGCCCACGGACTCAGATGTGGCTCCTGTGGCAGTACAGGCCAGGACCTCACCATGGTTCTAGGTGGCATCACTGGCTACTCACATCAGGATGCCCTATCATTATCCTTGAGTCTCCAGTTCTGCTTTTCTTCATTGTTCCCACATCTTTCTGCTTCTGTTTGTCTTCCATTTCTCCATCATTTACTTTTTCCTCTTAGTGGTGCCTAGGGTGTTGGAATGTCTGGGGTCATCTCAGGAGAGCTCTGCCCTACTTATACATTACGGCACAAGGGAGGGGTCACCTGAGGCAATGTCTGTCCCCTGTGACCTGTGTGGCAGCAGACTGGTGGTCATCTCAGGCTAGCTCCTTGTCTGGCACCCATGTGAGGGTCCTCTGTCTCAGGCTCACTCATACTTGGGCCCTATGATCCCAGGCAGGAATCTTCTAGTCTTGGGTTTGTTCCCTGCCCTAGCATCTGTCTGGACCTGTGAAGAACTGGACTGGGAGTTGTCTCAGGCTCACTTTTTTTAAGGAATGTTAGGCTACTAGTTATTCAGATCTTCATAGGTTAGAACACTGAGCATGGACATACCTGCACTCTTTCCTGCCACCTACTGACATACATGTAACAGACATACCTGCAACGCCTCTCCACTAGGGGCAGGCCTCTCTTTCTTTTTTTCTTTTTTTTAATATACACTTTTTATTTTATTTTATTTTTCTATATTCTTTGTTTACATTCCAAATGATTTTCCCTTTCCCAGTTCCCCCCTCCCCATAAGTCCCATAAGTCCTCTTCCCTCTGCCCGCCCATTCCCCAATCACCCCCTCCCACTTCTCTATCCTGGTAATCCCCTACATGGCTGCATCAAGCCTATCCAGGACCAGGGCCCTCTCCTTCCTTCTTCTTGAGAATCATTTGATATGTTAATTGTGTCTGGCGTATTCAGAGCTTCTGGGCTTATTAGTGACTGCATTCCATGTGTATTCTTTTGTGATTGGGTTACCTCACTTAGGATGATATTTTCCAGTTCCATCCATTTGCCTAAGAATTTCATGAATTCATTGTTTTTAATTGATGAGTAGTATTCCATTATGGATACAGGCCTCTCTTTCTTAATAGCCTTGCTCTCTTACTCCATACTACCCAAGTTTCTCTCTGCAGCACAGCAGGTGTCAAAGTGTCTGCTCACTGAATGCTATTTGTCAAGAGGGATGATACACTAGGCATGAACACCACTATGAAAGACAAGAAAAGTGTCTTTTCTTTTCAACAGTACAATTCTTTCTATCCTCCTGTCTCAATTCAGGTACTGGGAGGAAATCCTTGTTGGTGACTTCTATAGAACTCTGGAATGCTGTAATCCTTCTTGGCAGCACACAAGCTGGTCTTCACTCAAGCCCCTTTCTAGAGAAGTTTTTCTAGTTAATTCTCTTCTACTCCAAATTGATAGGTTAGATCATTCAGCCCCTGTCCCATGTCTGTGTGTGAACTGCTACCAGTTTTCTAGAGTGGTGAACATCTTCAGTTGGCCTAATCAGAGAAGCTGAGATGGTAGCTATAGCCTCTGTCTAAAACTGTGATGCTGTGGTACCCAGGGAGAGACCACAATACAGGGATGGATGAAGAGATGGTAGCCAGAGCCTCTGACTAAAACTGTGATGCTGTGGTACCCAGGGAGAGACCACAATACAGGGATGGATGAAGAGATGGTAGCCAGAGCCTCTGTCTAAAACTGTGATGCTGCAGTACCCAGGGAGAGACCACAATACAGGGATGGATGAAGAGATGGTAGCCAGAGCCTCTGACTAAAACTGTGATGCTGCAGTACCCAGGGAGAGACCACAATACAGGGATGGATGAAGAGATGGTAGCCAGAGCCTCTGTCTAAAACTGTGATGCTGTGGTACCCAGGGAGAGACCACAATACAGGGATGGATGAAGAGATGGTAGCAGGGTCTCTGTCTAAAACTGTGATGCTGCAGTACCCAGTGAACAGATCACAATTCAGGGACAGATGAAGACACGGTAGCCAGTGTCTCTGATAAAACTGATGATGTGTTCCCCAGTGAACGGATTACAATTCAGCGATGGATGAAGAGATGGTAGCAGGGTCTCTGTCTAAAACTGAGGATGTGGTACCCAGTGAACAGATCACAATTCAGGGACAGATGAATTAGGACCAAGGGCAGTATGTAAAATATCTTTTTATTGGGATTGAGCTCCCTGTTAGGCAAAATGTAAAATGAAGATGACTTTAATTCATGAGATTTTCACAGTTTGTTGATTGGAAACAAAGTCATCAGAAGCCTAGCTTTTCCTGACACCAGGAAGAGAAAGGGATGTCCCCCTTGTGACTTCATCAAGATGACTCTGTTGGATGTAGTTGGAAATATCTTGAACAAGAAATACTGTATTAAAATGTGCTTGTATGCTTAGGTCATTCTGTATTTACTAGATAGCTTTGGGAATGGCTATCTCTTCAAAGTTAGGCACCATTGTTTGCTTTATCCTACTCTCCCATGGTGCCCAGAGGACTCTGTTGTGCATACTAGGTTCTTATGTCTGTATTGCCTGAGTTACCCTTAATTAGATGTATGCTGAATCCCTGATCTTAGGTCTCACACCCCACTATATCTAGGCAATAGCCTCTGACTTTAAAAATTGCTGATGGCTAACTGGGAGGGAAAATAATTAGTGAAGAGAAACGAAATGGTGCGGCTGAGGTTTATGGGCATTCTTGCAGAGATATCTCTCAGGGAGGGAGAATTACCATAAATCCCAAGGGTGAACAATAGCACTTGATGTAAAAAAGCAGAGAAGTCAGCAGAAATCTTTGGCACTTTGCACACTTTGTTTTCTGGAAGAGAAGGGAGCTGCCATCAAGTTGGTTTTATGGGTCAGATCCTTGCCCTTTCCTCTCTATGTTCTTTTCATATACTGCCTCTCTGTAAGAGAGATGCACAGTGGGACCTTCCTGACCAGGTCCAAAGAGCAGCAACATCTTCAGTGGTTGCTTCTGATTGCTTGCAAAAAGTGTGACTGGAGAATGAAGCTTTCTTTGATAGAATTGCAGTACCAGAGATGTACAAACAAACCAGATGCAAAGCTGTAACTCAGGCAACAGCATGTGGAGAGATGGCTTTTAGAGCTGTGGTAGATGTGTGTGTGTGTGTGTGTGTGTGTGTGTGTGTGTGTGTGTGTTGGTAGGGGAGTGAGGGAGTGGGCAGGAAATGCCACTGCTAGGGCAAAAGACTCCTTGTCTGTCTGTCTGGATGTCCCTACGATATAAGACTCCAGGCCTTCTTCCTCATGTATCCTATCCTTCAACTTCTAGGAGAGCAGAGGCTTTCCTGGCTAGCTAGTTCTGGAGAAAGAGGGACATACCTGATTTGATCCCTCCCTGTTTTTCTCTTTCAGTCCACATGTCTGCAAAGCAGCCTCTGTGCCTCTTGGTGCTGCTGAGCTTTTCCTGGACTGGGCTTCAAGGGGAAAACTGCAAGTGAGCAGCACTGTCTGTGGCCAGGCAAGTCAGTCTGCCCAGTATCAGGCCATACCACACCAGGAAGCCCATTCCTGCTAATAGGCATTTTCTCTTCCTTGGTGACTCAAATATAGGCCAGATTTGACCAGACTAAAAGTAGATAAAGACAGGTTTATTAGGACGCAGCTCTCAGGCAGGTTCACCAATCTCACAGGTGGAGGTCAGTGAAGTCATGCATCTGGGCTAAAGTAAGCGGTTTTATAGAGTTTTGGTAAAGAATGATGACGTGCTAGCTAGGAGCTGGGATTGTGTCCATAAATGGTCAAAACCTGGGCCCTTGGGCAGGCACTCTTGGGTGGGTTGCCAGCAACACCTGCCACTCATGTATACCTTGATGCAAGCACCTGAATCAGGTGAGAGTGACCTTTAGCATCTCCACTTCCTGATTCCATTTGTCTGGCACTGTGGAGAAAGATGTGGATGTCTTTACCTGAAGCCTTTAAACTCTAGCACCAAGAACAGAGAGAAAACTGAAGATGTGACTGAGGATGGCAGAATGGGGCCAAGGTTCTCCCGACAGAATGGTCCATGGAAACATGACATAGCTACTGAGTTTCCTCAAAGTGCACTTGTGGTCACCCAGACATGGGCTGAAGGGGACACGTGGTTGACATTAGTGGAAACTCAAATGTCAAAGAAGCAATGCAGAGCACATTAGACTGATGACTGGTGGGGAACTGTAATAGGCATATTTCTTTTTTAATGCCTGCCTGGCATTTATTTCCTCTTTTGGTAGCCATACCCAATTTACTTTGGGAAGCTGTCTTTTTTAGAGCATGCATGTTCTTCCTGCCTCTCATTAGGCTTGAAGACCAAAGATCTGCAATTCTGAGACTTAGGGTTCTACTGCTTTGGGTCTAGTAGGAAGATAAATGTAAATCTGAGAGCTCTTGCAACTACTCTGCCACCAAAAAGAAGCATGACTCAGTATGTACCAATAGGAAGCCAAGCAAAGGAAGCAGAGTAAAGGGTGAGTACAAAACCCACTCCTCGCTGTCCCAGGAGCACTCTACCTGGACTTCCCAATCAAAAGAAAACGTCCTTTTGATGCTCAAATTAGGACCTGAAATCCTGATCCCCAAAGGTGACACTAGGAGGTGGAGCACTGGGATTTTATTATATTATGACGGTAGTATTCTCATGATTTAAAGAGATTCTAGGGGGCTATCAAGTTGTCTCCCACTACACTGTGTGAGGAAGCAGAAAGAGGCTCTGTCTGTGAACCAGGAATTGCATTCTCATCAGATGCTGAGTCTGTGAGTACTTTGATCTTAGATTTCTCAGCTTCCAGAGTCAGGAAGAATAATTTCTATTATTTACAAGTTATTCAGGATCAGAAATTTAAATAATTTAATAAAGAAATTAAACAATGCCTATAGCATATTTGGAGGAGTTAGTGCCCACCCACTGGTTCTTTTTGTGAATTGCACAAATATTAATTAATGTATGGGCCTCTGTGCTGGGTCCTGGAAACAGAGAGGTGAGTAAAAATGCCATTTTGTCCTCAGAAGCTCCCAGACTAGCCAGAGAGAAAGACAGACGAGCAAGGAGCATTGAATGTGACACTGTGAGTCAGGAGAGGCAGCATAAGAGGAGAGGCTGCTGGAAAAGCATTCTTTCCTGAGAGGGACAGGGGATTTGATTTACAAACAAGCTAGAGCTAGAAAAGCCAACAGTAGATCGTCCAACAATGCAGAGTCTAATTAGTGGTTGAAGGTGCAGTATATTTACAAGGCACCTACTGTACGTCAGGCATATAGTATGGTCTTATCAAATCTTTATAGCTCCTTTATCTGATAGGCATTATTATCCATGTTCTTGCCAATGCCACCTGACATCCTTTATGTGCCCAAATCACACCAATAATAAGAAACAGAAAGAAAACAAAGCTGGACCCTGGAACACATTTTCCAGCTGTTATCTATCTCATTTATTCTTTCTTTATGACAATAATTTTTAATTATTTTCTTTCTTTCTCATTGTGTTAAGAGCCACTAGGCCTCTTATATAGGGACATATAGGGAAATAGAAACCAACAGGATTTAACCTGTGATATTCTATCATGTACAGATTTGATTTCCTCTTGAAGACAAAAATATGAACAAATTTTAAAAAGAATTATTTCTCTCTCATTTCTTCTTGCAAAACATCAATGTTTCTCTCCTTTAAACAAAAGGTATCACATCCACATTTTTAAACAAATGAACAAAAATTGACATCAATTAATGAAAAACTCTGTAACTGAAAAAATGTAGATTTAAATTCTGCTGAAATGTAAGATTTCATCAAGAAACCTACCTGTTGTTTGATTAAGTAAGAAAGCAAAATTTTGGAGTCATGTTGTTATGATGACATCCTTTTTGCTAATCAATTTCAACATCTTTTTTTTTTTGCCAACAAGTCTCTAAAGCCCCATGGAGCTCAGAACTGCATCATTATCTGCAGAGACTGAAGGGCAGATGCTCCTGAAGTCTCTAAGATTCCCTGGGTAATTTGTATTGTGTTATCTTTGTCCTAGAGTTAATGAGGTCACAACTTGATCAAGTCTCCACATTGTTGAGGCTGACAGTATCAGTGGCAGGAAATAGGAATTCAGTTCAGTTGTAATTCTTCTGACACAGGAATATCAGTTGTAATTCTGATACAGAAATGTTAAAAGATTCTGTGGGATGTCTAGGTATCTACCGATTTTTGCTTGCAGACAAGCACACAAGGTCTTTCTTGTCCCTGTGGTCAAAAGCTATTAAAAGTTTGTTTGTTTGTTTTTGTGCTTTGTTTTTCCTGGACTAGGAGTCTGGATAAGTTCCCATTTCTGAATTCTTCCAGAATGGTGACAGTGGTTGACACATGCAGGACTTGAAGACAATATCTGTAGTGGTGAAGGTTGGGCTTAAATGAAGAGCTGGAGCTTCATATAACTTGCCCCTTGTCAGACCACTTCTGAGACAAGTTTGGTATTTGTTATAAGTGGTTATGAGCCACCATGTGGGTGCTGAGAATGGCATTCAGGACCTCTAGAAGAGCAGCCAGTGCTCTTAGCCAATGAGCCATCTTTCTAGCTCCACCCTGCCCACAAGAAGTTTTGAATTTGCAAGCAGCAGCAGTATAGGCAACATCAGTAATACCCAAACAATTAAATAACACCAAGAAAGCTTCCAGGTTGACAAACACTGGAAAGATTGTGGGAGGCAAGGACATGTCAGGGTCCTTTGACACAATGACAGAAACTGATCAGCTGGGTCTGACATTCAAGTACAGTGATGTAGAAAACAATCAGAGGTGATGACACCAGCCACTTCATTGCCTTCATATCCTTCTGTGTCTCCTTGTGACAGGCCTGTTGAGTGGCTTTCACAAAAGCCTTTCTTTCTACTCAGAATTTTACAGATTGGGAGTTGATGGTTCCTCTGGTCTAAGCTCTGTTCAGCTGGTCTATACTAGGAGTTCTCATGAATGTGCATTCAGGTCAGAGAGCTGGCAAGGGTGGACTGGTTTGTGATGGCCAGATCAATATCCACTTCCTCTCTCCATATGTTTTTCTGTTCTCCAGATGGCTAGTCTGGGCTTGATTTCATGGTGGCTGGGTTCTGTGAGTAGAGAAAGGTATAGGAGAGTCAGACAAAATACTTTTAAAATACTCATTTATGTCATTCTATTCTTGATCTGCTGGTAAAAATGGGCCACATTGTTACCTGGATTAAAGGTCTGCCTCCCCTTCCCCAATTCTAACTATGGGTAGAAAAAGCTATTTTATGAGGTACAAGGAAAAGAGTTTGTGGCCATTCTTCTAGCCTACATTTTTTCAAATAGAACACAAGCTCTTTTAGTGTTAAGAAGCAGATATTACATTAAAATTCCTTCTGGTCTTAAAAGCTATTGAGATGACTACATGGGAGCTAAATGGGGCATGTCCAACATCACCTTTATGGGTGATGAAGGTGGAATGAGGAGCTAGCTTACATTTACATTCTGAACAGACTTTCTATTTCTCCTGGAAATAAAATAACCATCTGGAATAAGAGATGTTCCTGTGCAGGGACATATTTGTGCTAAGGTAGGTGAATGCCCACAAGAAGGAAGTCCAAGGATGAGGTCAGGTGGAGACACTTTACTCATTGTTCCACCTCACACTAGTCAGGATGGCTAGGATAAAAAACTCAAGAGACAGCAGGTGAAGATATGGAGAAAGAGGAACACTCCTTCACTGCTGGTGGAATTGCAAGATGGTACAACCACTCTGGAAATCAGTCTGGCAGTTCCTCAGAAAATTGGGCATGACACTTTCAGAGGACCCTGTCATACCACTCCTGGGCATATGCCCAGAGGATTCCCCTGCATGCAACAAAGACACATGCTCCACTATGTTCATAGCAGCCTTATTTATAATAGCCAGAAGCTGGAAAGAACCCAGGTGTCCCTCAATGGAGGAATGGATACAAA
>BDUI01007549.1:52252-73589 GCA_002335545.1 Apodemus speciosus
AGACACAATCCACCTATCAAATGCTGTCCGACAAGAAGGAAAAAGTGGACCCTGGTTCTGGAAAGGCCCAATGCAGCAGTGCAGGGGAATACCAGAACAGGGAATTGGGACAAGGGGAGGGAAAAAGACATATGTGACATTTGGGTGGCGGGGAAACCAGGAAAAGGGAAATGAAATGTAAATAAAGAATATATCCAATAAAAAAAAAAAGAGTTTGCTCCTGATTGTCCACCCAAGGTTTTTACCATAGTTTTGATGTTTCCCTGGAAAACAGGACATCTAAAACTCAGTTGGGTTTTGGGAAAGCTATGTTAATCCTTCCCACAGAGGTCAAGGTGGACAGGAACCCAATGCTGCTGGCTGACATCATGGTGGGCAGAAGGCAGGCAGATTTTGAAAGTGCAGGGAAGAGTTTTTCAGATATAGTTATATATGATTTTATTTTTTCGTAGAAACCTCTTCATCTTCCAGATCAGGTTTCAGTCCTGAGGCAAATATTTGACTGAGTGGTATTATGGATTTACAGAGTAAGCATCATTTGTACAAGTGTTCACATCAAGGCAGCAGGAGGTATGTGCAGTCACTGTTGGAATATAGCAAGGTGTTGGCATAGTGGCTTGGAGACATGTCATCGAAAGGGAGAGAAGACACCATGTGGGCACATGGGTGGCTCACAGGAATGGGTTAATGATTCCATAATTGGGTAACATGAGACAAAGACAGTTGGCAGACAAAGACTCAATGGCAGGCTCAGCACCCATGTTCAACTCATTAGTAATTCTACATGACAGCCAGGTAAACCTTTAGATTTTCTTTCCTAATAGTGGAACTCAGAGGCCTTCCTTTCCAGGTAGAGGAACTATACCCATAAAGTCCAGTGGCCTGACGGTGCTGAAAAACTGACTTGTGTCCCAGCCTGCTCCTTCCCAGTTCTGCAGCCCCTGGCAACTCTCACTGTATCCAAGCTTCTGTTTTCTGATCTCATGAATGCATGTGTTAGAGAGTTAGGGAGCTAAAAAGCACATTTTCCTTAGCAGAAGAGACCTGTAGTTAATTAACCTGTAGTTAATAAGTTCTTGGTGAGGGTTAACTATTATTCTTGTTCTTTATTTTTGAATTTTTATTGTGGTTGTTGTAGTTAATCTGAAGAGCTCTGGGTTCACCTTTGTTCTTTTGTGATAACTCATGTTTCAAACATTAAGCTAAAAATGCCAATTCAATCAGTGTAGCTCTAAGGTTTCCTTGCCAGATTCATAGTGCCATGTTGGAGTTCCACCATGTTCAGTTATCGAAATATAACTAGAGAATGATGGAATTTGTTCAAATTTTCAGATTCAAGGTAGGAATAATATCCCCCATCCTTGTTATAATCATAATTGCAGAAGTGTTTTTCTTTCAAATGTTGAGACTCTAAAATACAATCATGCAATAGTAGCCTTGGCTGTGATGTTTTATGTATCATCATAATAACATATAATATGTGATTGCAGGAAGGTAATGAACAAGGCAGCATGAGAGCAATTTGTGAAAAAAAAGTATCCTGCTTTCAGAGGGCTCAGAACAAATCACGTGATCCCAGCATTCCAGAGGCATTAACAGTTTCTTTTATTGGTCCCTTTAAATGTTGATGTGCCAAACCATCATTCAAACTCTTAGGGCATCCAGATATGGGTATACCCATAGTAGATGTGTAATAGATACCCAAGCAATTGTGTGCAAAAGCCTTATGGCTTAAAATGGCTCAATGTTTGGGACCAAGGAAATGTCCCAGTGGGTATGAGCATACTGCCATTGATTAAGCCTAAGAATTTGACATTGATCTCCAGGACCCAGATATGGTGGCACACATGATGTTCCTTATGATGGGGTGGGAAATGGCAAAAGGAGAATTAGACGGAAAATCTTGGACCAGCTAGTCCTAGAGTTTGATGTACAAGAGAAATAATGAGAAAGACCTTATCTAACAAGGCAGAGAGAGAAATGATTCATGGAAGCTGTCCTGTTCACTTGTGTACCTTGTTTCACAGATAAGGTATCATGGCAGCTGTTTTGGAAATACCAGGCTGCAGCTTCACTGCAAACTATCAGAGCAGGTTGAACTTAATCAGGAATAAGAGATGAGAAAGCTCTTGACATGAGCTTTCAACCTGGGAAAGCAGGGAAGGAGCAAGGCTTGCAAGCACGTAGAGACAGGAGGCTGAGGTCAGGGTTGAAGGAAGACTGAGGAAGGAGTGGGAGGCAGCATAGAGAGAGACAGCTTGGGACTGAGCTGGGATGCTGACAATGTTCTGGAAAATGCCTGTTTTGTGCTTGGGGTGAGGCCACGGTGCACTGTAAGGGACAGTCTGACCCCTTTTACAAAAAGGTTTATTTAAAAAAATATGTGTCTGCATGTGTGTCTCTCTGTATACCTTCCATTTGGGTGAGGATATCCATAGGACCAGAAGATGGTGTTAGGGCACCTGGAATTAGAGTTACAGATGGTTTGTGCCACCCAACACTGCTTCTGAAAACTAAACTCTGGACTTCTGGAAGAATAGAAGGCATGTTTAATTACTCCCCATTCTTCTTGATGAACAGGGATGACTGCAGAGATAGAGATCAAGAAGAACTGAAGCTGGCCTTCAGCAGATGTAGCTTCAAACATCTTTGCAATGTTTGTAGCCTTGTTAGTGGCTGGAGGTTTGCAGTCAAATGGTAACAGAGGGCTAGAGTGATGCTTCAAGTTCTGGCTGGGTGCTTTGGCAGAGGACCTGGGTTTAATTCCTAGTACCCATGTGGTACCTAATAAGCATCTGCAATTCCAGCAGACATTGACAAACAGCAGCACCTATTTGGCACACAGACATACATGCAGACAAAATACCTTTTATATAACATACAATAAAAAATAAAGGCAAACAACTTTCCTGGCATCCCTCTCCACTGGATGCTTCTAGTTCTCCATTTGTAAAATTAACACATAGTAATTGCATATAATATTTTTATTTAACAATATTTGTGGAATGCAGTATTATAATTCAATACTCATACACTGATGACAAGACTTCCAACCTGGTTCTTGTTTCTTGGTTTTCCTGATTTTTCTTTTCTTTTCCTTTCTTTTTTTCTTTCTTTTTCTTTTCTTTCTTTTCTGGGATTCTTGCTGTTTGATCTCCCCCTTCTTTTCTTTCTCTGTATCTCTCTATCTGTCTCTGTTGTTTTTCCCTCTCTCCCTCTGTCCCTCCCTTYAACCCTCYCTCTGTGCCTCCCTCTGTCCCTCCTTCTGTCTGTCCWTCCCTCYCTTCCTCTCTCCCTTCCTTGCTCACTTTCTTCCTTTCCTCCACTCTCTGTGTGTTTGTGTCTTTTTCACTAAAGTAAATACTTGAATTTTGTCTTCATTGTCTTTTTAAATTAGACTAGAAGTGTTCTAGAATTATAGCTTTGGTTTATGCTTTGTCATTAGCATCAATAAAAACGTTTCATGCACACAACATCGCATATTCATCACCTTTGAGCTTCCTGAATGGTGGATGGATTAACCATCTTGTGAAGGTTAATATTGATTGTAAGCCTGACAGTACTTGGAACCATGTAGGAGATAAATTTCTGAGTATGTTTGTGAGGGAATTTCTAGACTGAGTTAGTCAGGGTAGAAAATTACATACTAAATGTAGAAAGCACCATTCCATGGTGGGACTCTGAGCTTTATAAAAACAAACTGATCGCCAAAATTCATTTTTCTCAGGTTCATGACTATGGATGTAATGTGGCTAGTCACCTTAAGTTATGCCATCCCCATGTTGGTGGTGGACAACTGTACTGTTAAACCATGAACCTGCCCCATCTCTATGGTGGTGATGGACAACAATAACATCAAACTGTGAGCCAAAATAAACTCTTCCACCCTTAAGTTGTTTTTCTTAGGGACTTCATTGAAGCAATCAGCAAAGCAACTAAGATACTCCTGTCTTATGGTTACTCTTAAGATCCCACTCTTGGGATCCCACAAGAGTGTTTCTTGGAGCCTCAAACTCCTGCAGTGCACTCAGTTATGCAGTCCTGAGTCTCCCTGTACCTATGCAAGAGTAGGATACTGTCCTGAGCCCAGTGGAGAAGGTGGACCTAGGTCTTTCTCACTCTACCTTGACCTGCAGGGGTCAGTTCTCCCCTTCTCTCCTTTCCACATAGATGACAGTCTCTCCTATTGTATGGTCTTCTCTTCCTGTGAGCTATCTGGACATCTGTCCTAAGACACAGGAAGAAAAGCCATTGTTGGAAGACCCAGATCTCCATACCTTTCCACAGCCTCCACAGCACAATAGGAACTATTTAATTTGTGATCTATGTGGGTCACATTCACAGTCCAGTGAGGAATTTACAGTTCAATGTCATTCAACACCCAGGCTTGGCATTTCCTCCAGCCTTCACCAGATTCCTAATAATAGGAATGATTTTATTTTTATTTTTATTATTTTTATAAGGAAAGAGCCCACGCAGGTACTTCTTTAAGATGCCATTGTGCATTGTGATTTGTTCATCATACTGTTTAAATGGAAGGAGGCTATCAAGTGCCTAGGCACATACCTTACTGGAGAAAAGATAACATGTGACTACTGAAAATTTCAGTGTTTAGACATAGATGAAAGCTATAGTTCTTATCAGCAAATCCTGACGTTTCCCCAGAGCTTTATGAGCTTTACCTCAGCACCTCTAAGCATGGTGAGATGCATTCACTGACGACCATGGAGCTGTTCTGTGGGTTTTGCCTGCCTGGTGAGCACTCTCCACTCTTCCTCTCACAGTGCCCACATTTTACTGTGGGAAATGGCCTCTTGCCCATTGGATTCAGCCTTGGGATGGCCAATCAAGGCATTCCAGTTTTGGCCAATAAAAGGGTAAGAGACTCTAAAGTCAGTCAAAAGCTCTGTCTCTAGAATTTGAATATTAATATAAGACAAATCTGTTCCAAGAATATCTTTTTGTTCCTATTCCCTCTCCAAGATCCCTGAGTGGTCCCACCAGCTGTCTTGAAATGCCTCTGCACTTTACATTTGGCTCCAAAAGCAATCACATACTCCCCAAGCCAGTTCATTTTTGCTAAAGTCGGAGTTACTACCCATTTCTTGTAGCCACAACTTGCAATAGCTGTTAAGCCTTTCATTATAATAATGTGTTAAGCCACATTGTTTCCAGGGTCCATGCTTGTTGCGTGGAGTCAAAATCCTGAGCAATGAGGCCAAGGAAGATGGCTCAGCCAGTAAGTGCTTGTTGCACAGTACACGAGGACCTGAACCTATACATCAAAAGCCTGGCATGGCAGCTCAATAATCTCAATAGAGGCAGGAGAATCTTTGACGGGTTATCAGCCAACCATTCTAGGCAAGTCATCAAACTCCAGGTTCACCGAGAGTCTGTTTTACAGAACAATGTGGATTGCAATTGAAGAAGGTATTGATGTAATATCTGGCTACCACACCCACACACAGGTACATATATATGTGCATGCAAACACACAAGAAAGAAAGGGCTCCTTGCTGTTCCTGTGTCTCAGGGCAGCTGGACTAGTTCAGAGACCATTGAGATAATCTGTAGGCCTTCCAACATCCTCCAAATGTGATCTGGCAGGGTCAGGGAGACAGGTGCACCTATGATTGGTTGCCTGGCTGGCTCCTTTGGAACTTGAAAGAAAAATGATGGGTGTCAGTATCTGGTAGCAGAGGAAACTGCCTTAGATGCCAGAGGAGAAGCTCAGCTTGGATTATTTTCTGCTTTTTAGGGTCCTATCCTGTAGCTGTTTAAGGTGGTGAAATCCTTTCGGTCACAGCCCTGTTTCTTGTCAACATTCCACTTTAAGTCTCCTCTCCCTAGTGACAGCTTCCCCAGTGCACAGTCCTGAGGGGCCCCAGCTTACCCCCTCACTTGACTTGTGGACCACAACAGCATCCAGGTTGTTCATTTATTGTCTCCCCCACAGTTTCAGGAAAGCAGGTTCTTAGAGTACACAGCTTAGTAGATTGCAAAGTGATTGCCTTGCAGGGACAAGGACCTGAGTTCAATCTCTGGAACCCATATTTAGAAAAAAGCCAGGCATAGTGGAATGTGCTTGTAATCTGAGCACTGGGGAGATGAGCCAGGTTGGACCCCTTGGGCTGGCTGGTCAGCTGGACTGCCTTCTTGGCAAGTGAGAGATTCTATCTCAAAAATCAAGGTGAAAGGTCCCTGGAGGATGACAGTTCAAGTAGCTTTTTTGACTGTTACCTACATGTGCATACATGTACACACACACACACACACACACACACACACACACACACACCCCACTTTCTTATGACATTATTCTAGGGCAGTGGTGGCGCACATCTTTAATCCCAGCACTTGGGAGGCAGAGGCAGGTGGATTTCTGAGTTTGAGGCCAGTCTGGTCTACAGAGTGAGTTCCAGGACAGCCAGGGCTATACAGAGAAACCCTATCTTGAAAAAAACTAAAACAAAACAAAACAAAACAAAAACAAACAAACAACTCCCCCCAAAACCCAATATAATAATGACATTATTCCAGCTAATTGGCCACTTTCCCCTCTGTGCTTACCCAGCACTTCACAGAAGCCCTTTTCACACTGTACTTTATGCAGAATTTTAGCCTTTTGATCTCTAGCTCCTAATCATCTTTACTATCTACTGCATACTGCATCAAGTTTAATAAATCCAAGAAGTGAGTTAATGATGGACTAAAACTCACATTCATAATAATCATAGGGAAATATTAGCTCATTGCCAAAGAGTCTATGGAAAGCCATGACCTTTTTGTTGCATATATGCATATAAATATCATATTCATCTATATGCATATGTGTATTCTTGTGTCTAGAGGTGTATATGTGTGTTATGTTATGTGTGTGTATATGTGAGTGCAGGTATGGATACATGTGTGTGGGACCACGCATGTGCAAGAGAGAGTATGGAAGGAGGGAGAGGAAAAGGAGGAAAAGGGGGAACAACCTTGAACATCATTTCTTATGTATCTTCTACCTTTCTATTTGAGACAGGGTCTTTCACACACTTAGAACTTTTCCAAGTAGGTTACCCACCTATGCACATGCAAACACACACACACACACACACACACACACACACACACACACACACACACACACACACACTAATGCCAAGCATACAGGTCAGAAAAGGACAGGTTAGAAGTTTCCAATAGGACCTTTGGCAGTGAGTTAGTACTTCCTTATATATAATGAATATGAGTTTTAGTCTACGTTTACTCATTCATTCATTCACTGGGTTTATTAACATTTATTGGTACCAGACATGATACTGCAAGTATTAAAAATTATGAGAACAGAGGTGGTCACTAAGTCTCAGAAATCTGCCTGTCTCTGCCTGACAACATTAGGAGTGTAGAAACACATCCACACCTGGGGTCCAGGGGATCCTAACTCAGGTCCTCACACTTGCAAGGCAAATAATTTATTTTTTTAGCAATATTGATGTTTCTTTATTATTCACCTTCCACAGAAGAGGTAAACATGATTTCAAAAGAAATACAGATAGCATTTTCCCCTAGAAAAGTACAGAAAGAATAGGTATCCTTCTCAAATCATTTTAGAGCATGTGAGCATTTATGACAAATGACACTCTATTCTTCATTAAATATTAAACATTAAAATATTCTAACATTAAAAAGTTAGAAAAATATCTGAGTCAGTTTAGATAAGTTCCCAAGCCTTTAACACTACATAGTGTTTGAAGTATAGCTTGTGATTTAGCATAACTTGAAAGTTTGAAAGCTCCCCCACGCTGCAGATTGGCTAGTTTTTTTCATTTGCTTTCTCTCTTTTTTTTTCTTGAAAAAGGAAGTAAAAATATTTTATGATAAAATTGAAGATTTACATGGAAAATATTTCTGACAAAATTGAAAAGAATATATAGAAAAACATGCTAAAATTGAGAATTTTCATGGAAAATTAAAGAGTAAGATAGTAGACATAAAGAACATCGCTAAATTAATTGAAAAAGGAAGTAGAAACATTTATAATAGAATCGAAGATTTATGTGGAAAATATTTCTCATAAAATTGTAGAAAAATATAGAATAACATGTTAAAATTGAAGATTATCATGGAAAATTACACAGATAAAATGGTAGGCATAAAAATATTTCTAAGTTGATTGAAAGTGGAATTATAAACATTTTCTGATAAAATTGAAGATTTATATGGAAAATAATTCTGATAAAATTGAAGAAATATATAGAAAAACATGTTAAAATTGAAGATCATGGAAAATTACACAGATAAAATGGTAGGCCTAAAAATATTTCTCAGTTGATTGAAAGTGGAATTAAAAACATTTTCTGATAAAACTGAAGATCTACATGGACAATCTTTCTCATAAGGTTCAAGAAATATATAGAAAAACATGTTAAAATTGACTATTTCATGGAAAATTATACAGATGAAAAGGTAGGTGTAAAAATATTTCTAAGTTGATTGAAAGTGGAATTATAAACAGTTTCTGATAAAATTGAAGATTTACATGGAAAATATTCTGATAAAATTGAAGAAATATATAGAAAAACATGTTAAAATTGAAGATTATCATGTATAATAATTCAGATAAAATGGTAGACATAAAAACATAATTAATTGGAAGAGTAATTACAAACTTTTTGATAAAATTGAAGATTTACATGAAAAATACTTTGTTAGTCTATGCCTTTTTATTGGGGAATTGAGTCCATTGGTGTTAAGAGATATTAAGGAATAATGATTGTTGATTCCTGTTATTTTTGGTGTTATTTTTATGTTTGTGTGGTTACTTTCTTTTGGGTTTGTTGGAAGAAGATTACTTCCTTGATCTTTCTAGGGTTTAGATTCCCTTCTTCTGTTGGCATTTTCCATCTATTATCTTTTGTAGGGCTGGACTTGTGGAACAATATTGTGTAAATTTGGTTTTATCGTGGAATATCTTGGTTTCTCCATTTATGGTGATTGAGAGTTTTGCTGGTATAGTAGTCTGGGATGGAATTTGTGTTCTTTTAGAGTCTGTATGAGATCTGCTCAGGATCTTCTAGCTTTCATGGTCTCAGGTGAGAAGTCTGGTGTAATTCTGATAGGTCTGTCTTTATAAGTTATTTGCCCTTTTCCCTTACTGCTTTTAATATTCTTTCTTTGTTTAGTGCATTTGGTGTTTTGATTATTATGTGACAGGAGGAATTTCTGGCCTCATCCAGTCTGTTTGGAGTGCTTTAGGCTTCTTGTACGTTCATGACCATCTCTTTCTTTAGGTTAGGGAAGTTTTCTTCTATAATTTTGTTGAAGATATTTGTTGGCCCTTTAAGTTGTAAATTTTTGCTCTCTTCTATACCTATAATCCTTAGGTTTGGTCTTCTCATTGTGTCCTGGAGTTCCTGGATGTTTTGGGTTATAAGCCTCTTGCATTTTGCATTTTCTTTGACTGTAGAGTCAATGCTTTCTATGGTATCTTCAGCACCCGAGATTCCTTCTTCTCTCTCTTGTATTCTGTTGTTGATGCTTGCATCTATGACTCCTGAATTCTTTCCAAGGATTTCTATCTCCAGAATTGTCTCCCTTTGTGATTTCTTCATTGTTTCTACTTCCACTTTTAGATCCTGGATGGTTTTGTTCAGTTCTTTCACTTGATTGTTTATGTTTTGCTGTGATTCTTTAAGGGATTTTTGTGTTTAAGAGCTTTTACCTGTTGACCCATGTTCTCCTGTATTTCTTTGAGTTATTTATGTCCTTCTTGAAGTCCTCTATCAGCATCATGAGATGAGATTTTAAATCCAACTCTTGCTTTTCCAGTGTGTTGAGGTATCCTGGACTTGCTGTGGTGGGAGAACTGGGTTCTGATGTTGCCAAGTAGCCCTGATTTCTGTTGGTATGGTTCTTGTGCTTGCCTTTTGCCATCTTATCTCTGGTGTTAGTTGGTCTTGCTGTCTCTGGCTAGAGCTTGTTCTTCCTGTGGGCCTGTAAGCCTGTGTCTGAGAGTTCACTCTCTCCTGGCAGGCCATGCACTGAAGGCTGTGGAGCCACCTGGCTCCCTGGTGCAAATTGAGGCAAATATTTTTTTTTTTTACCAACAAATTCATCTTCCCAGTCTCCTAGAATTCATCCTAATGTATCATTATCACAGTGGCCATACATAAATAAAATTGGACTTGGTTGTCCTGGAGGTCATAAGTGTTAGTTCCGAGACCTCTAAGATCTGTGACATCGCATAGGGGACAGCGACAGCGTAGTACGACCTATAGGCCTGTTGCCAAGGCAACAGCCACCATATACCAAGAATTCAATGGGCCTACCTTTACTTGTGAAGACATCACCACCCATATATATTTCAATAGTGCCCCCTCTCTTTCTCTTTTTTCTTTCTTTCTGCCTGCTGCCACCTCTGTTCCCCATCCGGAATAAAAACCCCACATGGAACTGTTTGGCCTGATGTTGTCTCTTTCTGTTGCCCCTGTGGCCTGTGTTCCTGCAGCCTGTGTGGAGCTGCGCAGGCAGTTGCCTGCTGAACCTAACAAGTTCTCTGTTGCTAGAGGTGTTCAAGTTTAGAATGCTTCAGAAATGACTGGAAAGAGCCTTGTGCTCTCAGGCTATGGACAAATAGAGTGGTGGTTAAATCTGGCCTTCTCCCTTGTGCATGTTACCTGATGCTACCTGTGTGTCTTTGGCTATGCCACCCTCTCTAGACTGTTGTCCCAGAATCTGAAAAATGTTGCCTGTAAACATTTCCCAGAGTCAGAGTTTTCTGAACCCACCAAGGTGCTTATGTTTGCAGACAGGAGAGCTATGCAGCAATGATGGGTAGGAGACTTTTCCAGAGAGGACAGACTATTTACAGTCCCTGTAACTCAATGTAATATACCAGAAACAGCCCTTGGAATATTAGGAAAGTGGAAACTGAATTTCTCCATGGGATTTCAGGGTCTTTGGAAGTAAATGGTCCTGGGATACAAGAGGGACTTATACAAGATTTAATGTAATTATCTGCTTATAGTCAATGTGGGATGCACATATGCTGCTTTCTCATTTGCTCAGCCTTGTTTGTAAAATTTGACTTTCTAATTAATTTTTGATGAAAGTTAAGCTTGCAACATTAAATTAGCAAGGTTGCATTGAGAGAAAGTTTGTAGTAAAATAATGTAAGAGAGAGTCATCCCCCAGCAAATATATAAATATGCCCAAGGGGGACCCAAGCAGGAGGAAGTGAAGAGGAGGATAGGATATAAAAAGAGAAAGATGGATTCAGTCTTCTATAGACAGTTATTAAGAGTGATATTTTAGAGATTTGAAGGTCAGTAATGAAACTATAGGCTTCCCAGGTTCCAATTGCCTCCTGTTTATTAATGTCGATGTGGCTTGTTACACTTTCAAAATGCTATTGTAGATGTTTATTTTTATCTTCATAATCATCTTTTCCTTAAAGGTGTTATTATCTCCATTTGGAAAGTTTAGAAAGTGAATGTAAATGTAGGGTTCAAGTGTGTGTGATTAACCACGGTCTTTTAACCTGTAAACACAGCATCCTCCCGGTCATTTAGTGTTTTACCCATGTTAAATCCCCCAACACTCTGCTAACTCTCACCTAGCTTCAGACACTTTTGTCCAAAGCAAATATAGATGAGGTTGAGTTTTGACAGGCTTAGAGGAAGGAGAGAAGAAAGAGCTACCATGGAAGAACGAGAACATGCAGGAGGGAGAAGGGGAGTCACTATGGGCTAAGGGCCAAGAGAACATGAGCCCTTATGGTTTCCCATAGGCTCAAGTGTTTGAATATTTTTCCCCAGATGGCACAATTTTGTGAGGTTTAGGAACCAGTTAGCAGTGTATCATTGGATTTGAGTTTGTTTATGTATTTATTTTATATGAGTACACTGTAGCTATCTTTGGACATACCAGAAGAGGACATTAGATCCTATTACAGATGGTTGTGAGTCACACTTGC
Source organism: Apodemus speciosus (assembly GCA_002335545.1). NCBI lineage: Eukaryota > Metazoa > Chordata > Mammalia > Rodentia > Muridae > Apodemus > Apodemus speciosus. The sequence continues at coordinate 64,215 of BDUI01007549.1, forward strand.
TGGGAATTGAACTCAGGTCCTCTAGAAGAGTAGTCAGTACTCTTAAATGTTGAGCCATCTCTCCAGTCTGGATATGAGGTTTTGAGAGTTTCCTCATCCTGTGTCTGCTTCTTAATCTACCAAGATATGAGAAGAMGTAGCCACAAATTCATGCTGCTGCCATGAACCAAGCTATACTACTATGCCCTCTTCACTATAATGGACATTATTTTTGAGTTCATGAACCCCCCCAAATGCTTCCTCCTTTAAGCTGCTTCTGTCAGATACTTACCATGATGATTAGAAAATTAATACAGTGGTTGATGATGGATGCTTCTTTGTGGCTTGAACTCAATATTTGTTCTTGTTAATTTTATCAACTTGGTATAAATTAGGTCATCTAGAAAAAATAATCTCCAGTTGAGGCATTTCCACTATCATTTTGGCCTACTTGCATGGCAGTGGAGCATTTTCTTGATTAATGATTGACTTTGGAGAGCTCAGCCTATTTTGAGTGGTCTTGGGGTATGTAAGAAATCAGGCTAAGCAAGTGGTGGGAACAAACCAGTACTGCACACTCCTCCGTGGTCTCCACTTCAGTTCCTATTGTAGGTTTTGACCTTGACTTCCTTGGATGATGGACTTGTAGTTTGAAATAAAACCTTTCTTCACCAGGTTGCTTTTGGGCATGGTGTTTCTCACAGTAACCAGAAACAAGCTAGAACTGTGAATTTCTGGACTGGTCACCACCAAGGGGCAGATTCCATTTCACTTGTCATTTGACTGTAGGCAATTCACTCAGATTTTTCACTTTGGGCTTCAGTAGGGACAAGAATTATTATTTCACAAATTTCATAGTGTTGGTTCATTGTCTCATTTTAGTCATCTAATCTAGGGGCAGTTTTCCAAGACTTGTAGAAAATAATAATAATAAAAAACCCTGAAGTGGGGTTTCTACCCACCTTCTACCATTTAGGTTCTTGTATGAAGCACACACACAGCCTTTTTAAATATGCTTTAGGCAGCACAACAGCTGGGCAGCTGCCTACTCTCCATGATAGAATCTACTTTCCCATCAATACCCCCAAATTATCACTGTTTTGTATGTTCCATTTTGGCTTCTCTTAGCCCTATTGTCCAGCCCTCTGGGCCATGTTCTCTTGGCCCTTAGCCCATGGTGACTCCCCCTTTCCCTCCTGCATGTTCTTGTTCTTCCATGGTGGCTCTTTCCTCTCTCCTTCCTCTAAGCCTGTCAAAACTCAACCTCATCTATGTCTCTTCTCTCCAGCTATTGACTGTTGGTATCTTTATTCATCAATCACAATCACCTGGGGAAGGGACACCCAGTTTTTTGTGTGCAGACTCACTTATCTTCGGGGCAAATAGCCTTGGGGGCCCCAAATTAGTATTAGAATACAAGCAACATTAGGCCAACTCACTACAGAGCCTTGAGTGTCAGTTCTTGCTGGATATATTGAATTCAAGACTGTTCAAAATTACAGATGTGATGGAAATGAAAATGCTTTGTCAACTCAAAGCAGCTAACTAATATAGTAGTATTACGATTACCATTCTGCAATGTCTGCATTTGAAATGCTGATAGGTTCAAGACAGGGAAGTAACATGAAAAGGTGAATTTCTAATTCGGTGGGGGTGGCATTTACTTGTATATGTGCTTATTTATAGTAACAACTGGTTGGTAGTAAATAGAAGATGCTGGGAGCTAAGCCCCAGACTGGGTCTTCTCTGAAGTAGTAGAGGGGGAAGAGTGTTTTGGGGGCAAGACTTGGTCTTGTGAGAGAGTAGGGTTGCTTTTTGTAATAACATATTCTTATTTTGACTTTAAGTTACTCTGAGGTCAGAAGCTTCAGGCCTCTGGATCTATTGACACTTGTTGCTAACAGTGGGGTGATTACCTAAAGGATTTATTGCTAGTTGTTCTTCTCTATCCAGGTAATAAGAAGCCTCTCTGGTTAGGCTGGTTAACTCTTTGTGAACCACAGAGGAAGAAAAAGAAAATAATTAAAATGCTTTATACTGGCAAATATGTGCAGACACATATCCATTCATATACCCACACTCTGGCTGGGCCCAGCCATTTGTCACAATCAACTCCACAAGTATTCTTGCATGCTTACACACATACATATACCTGCACATGTACATATAGACAAACAAACGTATGTATTTCAATGGATGGACATGGTTGAGTTCTCCAAGCTCAATCACCCCACCAATAACTTTATTTCTTTTCTCTGGCCTTTTTATATCTTCTTAGACAAAAATTTATTTAGAAAATTATCTTAGAGATGAAATGTTACACAAAATGGGAGTTACAGAAGGATGTTGATATTAAGTTTAAAGCACTGTTTCAGTTTATAAGCTCATTATAAATTCAAAGTAACCATTCTTATATGGCCAAGCCATATAAGTGCACACCTGTGGCTTTATCATTGGACCTAAGTGTTTTTTTTCTCAAACACAAATTTGTCCCAAGCCTATTTTTATTTTTAGAGAGATTATGAACCCTTATTAGATTTCTTATTATGCAACCTTTACATACTATATGAGGAGTGGGCACATTCTATTCTTGATTATAACTTTGTTACATCTATCTAGCAGAGCAACTAAGACCATCTCTTAAAAAGTTTCTTCCTGAAATTATTTGAATCAAATTAGGAATTCTTAGAATAATTAATTCATCTAAACAGCATCAATACACTCAATCTTTATGATGATCTGCAGAAAATCTGATCAATAAAGTGGGGTAGCACCCAGGGATTATTGTATTAATTTAATAATGATAGGAAAGGCATATCAGCTTCAAGAAGCAATCCTAAGATGAAGTCTTTTTGGGTCTTGCCATTGAGCTTACCCATAGCAGACACTGCAAAAACCAGTGGGCTACCTCCAGGAAGTAACCTGCTAGCCTCAGGCCATTCCAGATGATTCCCGAGAGAAGAACTTTGGAGACAAGGGAAAGTTCTACTTAGCATAAATTTCTGTCATCTCTCCCCTCCTGTGGACAATACAGCTTGGCTTGTTTTAAACACCAGAGACAAGCTGTGCCACCGTTTCCAGTCCACCATTAGGAGAAGCAGGGGCTCTAGTTGCTACTGAACTTGCCCTGCCTACAAATACTATCTTTTCTGACTCCTCAATTCAAAATCTGTTAATGAATGCATTTTTTTTTTCGAGACAGGGTTTCTCTGTATAGCCCAGGCTGTCCTGGACTCACTTTGTAGACCAGGCTGGCCTTGAACTCAGAAATCCGCCTGCCTCTGCCTCCCGAGTGCTGGGACTAAAGGCGTGTGCCACCACCGCTGGGCTAATGAATGCATTTTTAACTTCACATGAAGAAAAAGAGGTTGTCTATTTATTGAAACAATTCTCTTTAGATAATTCCTATTCTTGCTAAGGCTGAAGGACTTCATGAAAACCTGGGCTGGAGGATAGAATGAACCTATTCTGGCAGAAACCTTGTGGGAAATGCTGAGTCATTAAATTGTACATGGAAGGATGAAAAATGAGCTAGGGAGAGACATAGTCTGATGTCTGAGTGAAAGTTTTCCAAATGCCAGGACACTCACATGTGCCAACTACCAGCATTTCCCAGCTGGATTAGGTCCTCGAGTTTATTTGCATTGACTAAAGCCTTATTCTGCACCCTCTTATCTCCACATTCAACAGTATAAAGTTTCTCAGATGCACTCTATAAGTACTCTCTCTATCCTGATGCTGTCTGGACTATAGGTCCCCTTAGGATACCTTTCTTTTACAAGGTTTCTGCTATGGACGATTGTATCCTGATTCTATCAACCTGTGATGCTCCCATTAACCTCCTATTTGAGTTTCTCTTCCAATAGTTTTCAAGATATCAAATAGCACAATTAATACCTCTAGTCTTCATAACAACTCAAATTATGTACATTATCTCTGTAGTTACAAGTAAGGAGACAGACTTGGAAAAAGTGACTCACCCAATGCAGCACAGCAGGGAATCAGCAGGATTAGGACTCAAGAAATGTCATTTCCAGTCTCTGAGATACTGGGAACTCTCTTTTAATCTTCTGAGCTATTCCAGTGTTTTGAAATAAGCAACAATGGATGTGTCAGGAGATGGGGACCCTCAGTGAATGACAGGAACTACCCTGTGAGTCATCGGTGTGTTGTGTTTTTCAGGTATGTGTATGCCAGCTCTGTGAGTATATATGAATTCCTAGGAGGAAAAGAAATTGTATACCACTTAACAGCAGTTAGTTTGGCTGGGGAGGCATTTCAATCAGTATAGTGCTTGCTGTGAAAGCAAGGGGGGGCTGTGTTTGATCCTCAGAATCCACAAAAACGTTAGATGTGATGCCAAATTCTGGAGATGCAAAGATTGGTAGATTCTGGGGCTCACTGGCCAAACACAGTTCAGTTGATTAGTTCCATGGCGGTAAGTGCATAATTTGGGTTGTTAAGAGGACTAGAGGCATTAATTATGCTGTTTGGTATCTTGGAAGCTATTGGAAGAGGAAACTCAAGTAGGAGACTAATGGAGGCATCTCAGCTGTCTCAAAAGAATAGTAGATGCGTCCTGAGGAGGAGAACAAGGTTGTTGCTCTGCTCATATCACATGCCTGTGTATTCTCTTATACACAAACATGTATAAACAAGACATCAGAGGGAGAAGAGGAAGAGAAAGAGAGGGAGGGAGTTATAATTGATTTATTCATTCAACAAATATCTGCCAAGTACCTCCATATACCAGCATTATCTTGGGCACTTGAAAAGTGACACTTGTTCTCCAGGGTCTTAATGGCTTGCTGGGGTAGGCACAATCAATTAATCAATGGATATTTTTCAAGTGGTGATGAAAACAGTGGGAAAAATGAAGCTGGCACAGGAGTGGAAGGTGATCAATTTCTAGTTCACATAAAATGGTCAGGGAAGGTCACAGTGGTGAGGCTATATTGTGCAGACACTTAAAGAAAACAGTTCTAGGTACAGACAGAATCAAGCACAGATACCCTGTGGCAAAATCTTCATTTGTCCTACTTGTAACTCAGCAAAAAAGTTTGGGCTATAATAGCAGAGAAAGTGAAGAGAAGAATGTTTGCTAGATTCTTGAGGAAGGTGGGACATGGACATGTGTCATTGGCCTTCATTAGGACTTGAAACACTGTCTTTTTTATCTTGATGAAGGGAGTAAGTAACTGGGTATTTTTGAGGAATGTGGTATGATTAGAACTCTGCTTCAGGAGGATCTTTCTGGGTGCTACATGTAAAAATCCCTAAGGCAGGAAAGGTATCTAAATGGAGGGTGCATATTTAGGAGGCAAAGATGATGGCATGGACTAGAGGTATTACAGTGGAGTGTATGAGTAGTCTATATATAAGTAACAGTAGCTACTTGGGTGACTGAATTGACAAGGCACACTGATGAGAGAGAAAAAGACAAGTCAAGTATGAATCTATGCTTGCCCGTATCCTGAAACGGCATTTTTAGAATAGGAACTTCACAAGGCTAAGATTTTTGCTTCAGACCCAAGAGTAGAGAATGTGCCTTGCATGCTACATCACATGTGTACATATGTGTTTTAATGTAAATGAAAGGAACTGCCTTGGGGGCAGGACTCAGACAATTATGAGACATATCATTTGTAATTCATTCTCCTAGTCTGTGACTTGTTTTTTCAGTTTATTAATAATGTTTTAAAAGCAATGTTCTTCATTTTGATGAAATGAAATGAATCAGGTTTAAAAATAGATCATCCTTTCAGTGTCACAGCTAAAGAATTTTTGCCTAACACAAGGTCACAAAGATGTTTCTAACCATGTTTGCCTCTAGAATTTTATATTTTCCAGGTAGTAAGTTTATGATACATTTTCAGTATAAGTGCATATGTATGTATGCATGTTCATGTATGTGGGGGTGCATGGGTGTGTACCAACATGTTGAGGCCAGAATGTACTCTGGAATGAATCCTTAATAATACTGTTCACCTCTGAGACAGAGTCTCTCATTGACCCTTACCAAGTTGGCTATACTGTCTACCATTGATTTTTAGGGATCTTTCTGTCTTTGCATCCCCAGCACTAGGATTAAAAAGATATACTACCACAGTCAGCTTTTATATGTAGGTTCTGAGGATTAAACTTGGATCCTCATGCTTGTGAAGTAAGTTCTTTATTGATTGAGACATATTCCTGGCCCTTGAAGTATGGTTTGATGTACTTCTTTGAGGAATAATACATGGCATCAGTTGGACAAGTGAAGACAGAGGAAACGGCAGGTACAAAACCATTGTTGTAGAGAATGTGACCATGAAGTTGGATGAATATTGTGGTCAGCTGGAGTCCAACACTGAGATGGGATTTAAGACTTAAGGGGAAACAATGTCTTGACTACATAGTAGTTGGCTTAATCTAGCATTTCCACAGAGAGTATGAGTTATAAGTGTTCTTGGGGAATACCAAGTTACTTCCTAGTTTACAGATGTCTATAAAGTTGCAAAGTCATGGCATTTGGTTTCAGGCCTCAGATACCATGTGGTTTCCTATTTTGCTAACCAGAATTACTTGGGTGCCAAAGAAAAGATTAAATAACAACAATGACAAAAGAAGTCAACCCTTACAGAGAGGGCAACAGAATCTATTTTGGACAGAATTGACCTAACTCACTGAATTGCAATATATCAATACCACCTTGGAGAAAGAACCTGCATAGTTGATGCTCTCTTAGAGTTGCTATTTCTGATCATTGTCTGGGGTGAAGTTGGCAAAGGTTCTCTCACTAAACATGTGAAAATCCCAAAGATGAGAGTAGAGAGTATGTGTTAAATGAGAGTCAGGCTCTGTGAAGACACCAGCAGCATTGACTTCTTAGCACATTCAAAGAGAAGCCATTGAAAAGGGCTCAATGCTGCTTTCATTTACCATGCTAAACACATATCATGAAGGAGAAATGTTGGGCTTAGAAGAAGTTTACGTTAGGAGAAAATAGTGGGGCTGGAGAGATTGCTCAGCCATTAAAGACTAGGCTCACAACCAAAATATAAGGAGAAAATAGTGTAATTGCATCTGGATGAGGAAGCCAAGGTCTTGGTCTAGCATTTGGCTTGGATCAGAAAAGCATTCCATCCTGGGCACAAGGCTTTCAGACAGCAACTTTTAAGCTGGACTATCTGCCAAACATGTTCAACCTTTGACATTGCACAGCAAACATGAAGTTCACATGTTAGAACTATGCAATCAAGTTATAAAAAAAGGTCCCAAAACGTGATATTTTAACCAAGTGTGTGATTTTTGGATTAGGCTATTTTCATAGCTATCCTTAGCTGCATGCTAACCTTGTCAACCATCACTAATTGGACACACCTCTTAGGCTCAAGTCTTATTTCTTCCTTGAGAGTGGCTGTGTGACCTTGGGAAAATAACTTACCATTTCAGTATATAACTTGCTTTATGTATTCAATAGGAAGAAGGGGTTCTCTCTCCCCTTTGTTGGGTATTTCAGCTAATGCCATCTCCATTGGGTCCTGGGAGCTTCTTGCTTTCCTGGCATCTGGGACTTTCTAGTGGCTACCCCCAGTTCCCTATCCTTCACTGCTATATATCTTCATTCAATTTCCTGACCCTCTGTACTTCTCCTCTATCTCCTCCCACACCTGATCCTGGCTCCTATTTCCCTCTCCCTCCCTCTTTCTCCCTCTTCCACTCAATAACTCCCTCCCTCTACCTCCCATGATTATTTTGTTCCCTCTTCTAAGTAGGACTGAAGCACCCACACTTTGGTCTTCCTTCTTCTTGAGCTTCATATGGTCTGTGAGTTGTATTGATAACATTCTGAATTTTTTTGCTTTTTGAAGTTAGACTACAGAGAAACAAACAACCACAAATAACCCTATTAGAAATTGGATACAGAATTAAACAAAGAATTCTCAACTGAGGAATCTCTAATGGCCAAGAGGTACCTAAAGAAATGTTGAACATCCTTAGTCATCAGGGAAATGCAAATCAACATGATCCTGAGATTACACCTGTCAGTATGGCTAAGATCAAAAACTCATGTGATAGCAGATGCTGGAGAGGGTATGGAGAAAGGGGAATACTCCTCCATTGCTGGTGGTATTGCAACTGGTACAACCACTCTGGAAATCAGTCTGGTTGTTCTTCAAAAATATTGGAAATAGTTTTACCTGAGGACCCAGCTATACCTGTCCTGGGAATATACCCAAAAGATGCTCCAACATATAACAAGGACATATGTTCCACTATGTTCATAGCAGCCTTATTTATAATAGCCAGAAGCTCCAAACAATCCAGATGTCCCTCAACAGAAGAATGGATACAGAAAATATGTTACATTTACATAATGGAACACTATCCAGCTATTAAAAACAATGACTTAATGAAATTTGCAAGCAAATGAAAATATCATCCTAAGTGAGGTAACTCAGTCACAAAAGAACACACTTGGTATGTACTCATTGATAAGTGGATATTAAAGGAATTTTTAAGCATAATTTTTTTATTGAATCTTTGGGAATTTCACATTATTTATCCCAATTCCATTCATTTCCCAGTTCTTCTGTATCTGCCCTCTCCCTTATAATCTCCCCCCCAAAAATAAAATAAAAAATAAAAATATAGATCAGAAAAGAAAAATGAAACAAAACAAAACAAAATAAACAATCAAACCCAAAAGTAAAAAACCATCTTGCTGACTCGTCTATCAAATGCAGTCTGCTCTGCTGATAGCCATTCTGTTCCTCTGTTATTCCTGCCTCTCCAACACATATACATTCATCTTAGTGACATTGGAAATTGTAGTGTGTACACAGTATATGCTTTCCAGTAAACATCTTTACATGTAAATGTTCATCACCATAAGGCCAGCTTGCCCAAGTCCATAACACAGAGAGGGCTGGGCATGGCCTGATGTCTCTACGCTGTGCTTCCACTGCTGGTCTAAGTGTCTCAGCAAGTGTTTCTACAGTGTCTACCCTTAAAGTAATTTTAAGTGTTTATGTCTTCCCAGTTCTAAAAGGGTAAGTAAAAAGTGCTCATTAAACACATAGCCTGGAGGAGAAAAGCAATCATGTTTTTACTATTTTACAAGGAAGAAAAGCACTATTTTAAGACAAATTATTATCATAACATTATATGTAATTGCCAAGTGGATAATAGAGCCAAGAATCTACAAAACTCATGTACTTAATAAACTGTGATGATTCCTTTAGAACTAAATGTATTTGTTGCCTATGTCTAAGAATGCTGTTGATAATTATATCAGTGCTTAGGTACAGAGTTAGTTCTCAAGAATTATTTGAAGATTTCTAAGACAAAATACAACAGAAATAAAACTAAAAACAATCAATTAAAATCTCCCTCTCTCTCTCCCTCCCTCCC
>BDUI01007550.1:32141-50677 GCA_002335545.1 Apodemus speciosus
GCAGTTCAGTATCCCAGCTAAAGAGCAGTGATGCCCACAGGTTAGATCTTCCCACCTCGATTAACAAGGATATTTATCAAGATAATTCTCCACAGGCATGCCTAGAGGTCCCGTTTCCCAGATGATTCCAGATTCTGTTGGTTAACAATTAACACTGACTGTACTCAGTCACTCCACATCACAGGCCTTTCCTCAGGCCGTCGTTGGTTCTCAAAACAGCCTTACAAGGCAGTTAATTCAGATTAAGAAACCAGAATGGAAGACCCAGTAATTGTGCATCTAGTGGTAAAGTAGCAAGGTCAGACGCAATCCTAAAGCAAGGTCAGACTCAATCCTAAAACAAACATTTTAAGGCCGCACTGCAACCCGAGATTCTTCTAATCAGAACCACTGGGTCAACAGGCAGATGCTGCAAGGCAGTAGATTTTATACCGCCAAACATAGCAGGAGAATTCCAAGAGAAGAGTCCAGAGAAGGGAGGGCTAGCTGTGAGGGAATGGAGCATGCGCACGCGTGTATGTGTGTGCGTGCGTATGTACATGCATACGTGCGCCTGTGCTTATATGTGTACATGTGTGAGTGAGTTGGTTTTTCTGGGAGCAACTCAATGTCCTTCACACGTGGATCATCATTTCCCAACTGACTTCCTGCAGAGCGCGCGGAGTCACGAAGGACAGRGATAATGTGACTGAGAGGGTGAAGGAGGTCCTGGAGTTGAATACATTCTCCAAATGGGGAGCTGCAACCTGCGGAGATGTCCGCGCAGAACTTCTGGAGACCCTCGAGCACGAGCACTGATCGTGAGCTGTGGATCTACCAAGTGCAGAACTTCCCGGAACCTTGGGAGCTGCTCTTTCTGCAGTACCCTTGGGGCCTTGGGRAGTCTGGTTGTGGGGTATGTGGATACCCCATGGCAGGCTTGTTCACAAAGCCTTCCCAACCCCATCCTTCACTCTCGCCGTACATTCATTCGTTTACGGAGTCAGAATCTCTGATGATTTTCCGGGTACCAAACCGAGCAAGACACCAAGGATGTGAAGATGAATGAGATCTGACCCCCTGTCTCTCCTCCCTGCTCACGCCAGAACCCCACCCCCTCCGTTCCCACCCCTCCCCACCCCCACCTCCCTGCCTTGCTGGCCTCTCTCCCCCAGCTGCTCCTTTCTGTGCAGACACCCCAGTGCTCCCAAGCCCTGTGTGACTGTACTTGCTCCTGACAGGCTGCCTCCCTTCTATCTGTGGGCTGTGGAGTAGTCATCTCTTTTCTTCCTGCACATCCCCATTGCCCTGTCTAATAGCACCCCCTGCCCCCGCCTTACAACACATATTACCACCTAGCACACAATATGATTACGTTATTTATTTGATCGGCATCTGCCTTCATCAGAATCAGAGACTCCGTAAGGGCAAGCCTCACAGTCTGTTTCACTCTCGGACTTATCGTGGGTAAATTCACTCACTGCTCTGATGAAATGCCTGGCAAAGCAAGAGCGGCTTGGGATGCGAGGGGGGAGCGCGAGGCTGCCGCTGCTCACGCAGTGGTGTCAGCAGTTAGGAAGAGAAGGCACTTTGGGCCCGAGGCTTACATTGTGCTCAGATAAACGCGTAGAGTGATTTTTAACTGGGATTTTGATTTAGATCAGTAAGTCATGATTGAATGAAGAAATGAACACAAGATCTGAAACCTTCCGGCCCTCGTGAAGGAAGGTCTACCAAAATCCACGCAGGAAGCAAGCTTCTGTGATCCATGGTCAGAGTTTCATTTAATAAAACTGAATCTCAAGCTCACCTTAAAGTACAGTTAATGTCACCAATAGTAGGGTCTAAAAAAGCAGATACTTAACTAAKGACAACTTATGTTTTGAAGACATCTTACACTTTAAACACAACGTCCTTCACTCAAACCTAACTGAAGTCACTGGGTCGGCAAGCGCCAAGTCTGACCCAGAGCACAATTATAGTCTATTTATATTTTAATATCTGGAAGACCTGAGTCAGGTGGCCTTGAGTTGAATCTAAATCTGTCTAGATGCTACCCACTCAACGCTTCCAATTAAATAGGGTAAAGTTCACCACAGCTTCACCATTGCGTTTGCCTTTGTGTAGGGGCAAGGACATTTTCAAGGTGCAGCGTCTTCTGGAACAAGGCGGGCCCGTTCTTCCCCGCAGGTGCAGGGAGGTCACTGGGCAAGTGTAGTGGGGTGGGGCAGCAAGCCTGTCTTCTGCCAGGTTGGCTGCTCCTCAGATATGCAAAGGAAGTGGATATTACTGGAATTTTTATTTAAACCAGACTAGGTTTGGATACCGGAGATATTTTTTCCTTATTAAGGAAGGACTGACCTGTGACTTGAGTCCCCAGTCTGCTCCTGTCTCTCGCCTCCTTGCTTAGACGTCTAGTGTTTGTTCTCATCCAGATCCTCCACATCTGAGAAGACAAAGTGCAGAGAGTCAAACATTCACCGCAAATCCAGAAATAAACAAGCCAACTCTTGTCTGCACATTTACAGAGTGGTTGTGCATAGTTTTGTGTATGTGTGTAAAGATTAAATGTGTGTGTATGTATCTGGGTGTGTAGTACTTATGTGTAGTGCATGTAGTGTGTGAATGAGTGTGTATCTGTGTGTGTGGTGTGTGAGTGTATATGTGTGTGTTTATGTGTGTGTAGTTTGTATGTGTATGTAGTGTGTATATGTATGTGTGTATGAGAGTGTGTGTATATGTGTGAGAGTATATGTGCATGTGTGTGTGTATGAGTGTGTGTATGTGAGTATATGTGTGGTATGTATATGAGTGTGTAAATGTTTGTCTATGTGTATAGTATGTGTTTATGTATGTATGTGAGTGTATATGTATGCATGTATGTGTATGCATGTGTATGTGTGTGAGTATATATGTGTGTAGTGTGTATATGAGCATGTGAATATGTGTATATATGTATACATATGTATGTACATATGTGTGACTGTATATGTGTTGAGTTGCATGTATGTGTGCATGTTTGCGAGAATGTGTACATGAAACAGGCCTTAAGTGAATTAGAATAGTTAATACGGGTTTTGAACTTCCGCCAGTTGCTTCTATTTGCACTGTTGCATTTATCCGTTTCTAAACATTAGAAGATCCATCTATCAGATTCTGTGTCAATCCTGCACATGGATAATTTGTAAAAAAGCTTTCCTTCAAAATGTTCTGCGGCTTTTCTAATCTCGTCGCTTTTCTCCTTTTCTAATCACATAACCTTGAAGTCGAAAGACGCAGCCTGTGATAATCTGTGTACACTGCCTTCATTATTATCACAGACAATTCTGTAAAAGGGGGAAAAGAAAACACACACAAAAAACACACACCCTGAACCTCCTTTCCGCCCCCACACATTCAAAGCTGCCTTTAAAGTCCTGCTTTTTCTCAGTTCAATCACACCAGCATTAGGCCGACTCATCAGACAGAAAAGTGTTCGGGAACATAAGGGGATATTGACTTTAAAAATTTACTGGCGAGGCGTTCAGAGCCTGCAGGAATGTCAAAACTCCAACCTGCATTTTGATGTTTTTGCCTCCGGTTAGTCTTGACTGACATGCTTGGAGCACTTTAGTCTGTGCTTGGGTATCCATTAACTGCCCTTGACTCAATGTTATCCAGGCCTTTGCTGGGTTTCAGTGGGTTTGACGCCCCAAGGTGTAAGGAAAGCTCACACCCGGTTTAAGGGATCACATTGGCTATTCCTGGCTTCATTAGGGGGGCATTGTTTGATCCTAAATAATGAGAGCCTGTTAATTATTATTCTGATAATTGGGCCTCATGTGGGAGCATGGGAGGCGGCCAAGAGGTGTTTGAAAAGGAAGCAAGTTGGGGAAAAGGAGAAAGAAATGTCAAGGTTGAGTCGTCTTTGACAGGAGTTTGTTTACATGCAAAGCATTTTCACCTAAATGGAGACCAAAGGGGCTGGGGTAGGTGCAGGGCGACACTTCAGCTAGGGTGGATTGCAAAATTACTATCCCCGACAAACCTCTCACCAAGGCTCTCCCATCCCTTAACTGAACCTGTAATTCCATACAGAGAGTGACAGAGGAATTGGTCTCTTTAGGTGGGGAGAGAGAGAGAGAGAGANGAGAGAGAGAGAGAGAGAGAGAGAGAGAGAGAGAGAGAGAGAGAGCAGGGAGAGCAGGGAACTAGGTCGTTTATCCCTGCTCCCCAGGGAGAAGAACGAAGTCACTTTCTCCATGTGGCCCCGGTTTTCCTGCTTTCTCTTCATCTGTAGCCTGACAACCAAGTCCACACAGGCAAGGTGATAGCTCTGCTCCCTGGTCAGACATACAATGACTGTCCAAGAGCCATAAACATCAGGAAAACCTGAGGTGGCTGAGGTAGATGGTCTTTGGGTCGACAGTGGCTACCAGGAGGTTTCCTTAAATCTCAGAGACACCATGGAAAATTTTGGCTTTCAAATTCTTGACATATTGGAAGTATTTCTGTACTGTACTCAATCTGGACTTGTTCTCTCTCCGTGAAGCGAATAGTGTGTTAACACATGTGCGTTCTGGTTTTTTTTTTTTTTCTATTTATTAGGACACCGTGTAATTGTGAGAGATAAATTTCCATCCCCCGGAATATCCTGTCTTTCCCTGAATCCGTTCAAGAGCCCATGGTGTCTTACCCGCCTGAAGGAAAAGGACAGGGTTCGACAAAGGCCTCTGTTAAAAGCGGGAGGGGAGTTTTGGTACCGCAATCTGGCATTTGAAGCATTAACTGGATTGTTAGACTTAACTTAGACTCTGGGTACAGCTGGCCAGCTGAGATGAGAGCTGGCCTGCCTGTAGACCAGGTGACAGTGACCGACAGGAAGAGAAGAGACGGAAAGAAGGCCCACACTCATTTCGAGTCCCAGCGCTATGTTCACCTGACTTTGCTTGTCTCTAAACCTCAGTCTTCCAATTAAACTGGAGAGGCTATCAAAAGCGCATGTTCAAAACGGTCGAACACCCTGGAGCTCTGGACTTGCCCGAGTCTTCTTCATAGGCTCTGTGATTCTCTTTTGTAGGTGTGAATGTTCTTTGAGATGCACCATGGGCTGCAGAGCAGGAGGAAAGGGTGGGAGGGCCAGGGGCACAGTATTGGGGAATTGAAGAGTTAGTGGCCAAAACAGGCTATCTTGTCTGTGATCTTTCAACTGTTCCTAACAGCTTCAATACATCTCCTAGGCTCAGCCAAATGGCAGTGAGCTGTACTAGAACACGCCATGCTAAGTGCGGAGCCACTAAAGCATACAACCATCTTGGATTCTGTGCACGGGGAGGTCAGAAGGCCAGTGTTGGCCAACAGACCCCTGAAGGCAACGCCAGCCAAGAGCTAGAGAGAGCTCCACTTAACCCTTCATTCGCTCCATGACCTTGAGCGGGGCCTGATTTTCCATCTGGGTGGTCGAGTTGATTATCAGCGATGCTAAAAGGCAAGCACCAGGTTAAGACACTGAAGCAGCTGTTCTCGACCTGCGGGTCACGATCCTTTGTGGGTCTCATATCAGATACCCTGCATGTCAGATATTTACATTATGATTCACAACAGTGGCAAAATTACAGTTATGAAGTAGCAACTAAATAATTTTGTGGTTGGGGGGGTCACCACAACAGGAGGAATTGTATTAAASGGTCACAGCATTAGCAAAGTTGAGAACCATTGCCTAAAGCAAGCTGTAAACACAAAATGCTCCGTGGACGATGTATGGTGACAGTGTATTCACCAGATAAGTGAGGGCAGTGGGCGTTCACAATGCTGTCTTTGCCAGGCAGCTCACGTCTGCCTGCTCTCTTATTTTTATATTGCTGAGTAAGTCAGCCTCGTTGAAATTTATGTAAAGATATAAGACATTTCTCCCACTGGGACACATTCTTGGGAGTTTAGAAAGAGTACCCAGCCCTGTGGGCCACGTGCACCTGTTTTTAGGCTTAATATATAAGCTAATCATGATAATCACWAACAAACGGTGTTTTGGTGCCCAGAGGAGGAGTTCCTTAGCTGCCCGGGGTCTGTCTCGTACAGGCGAATGTCCTGAAGTCAATCTGAACTTTCCCTTTTAAAAAGATTCCAGAAGAGTTTTCTGGAACACGGTTTCCAGCCTGCGCCACCTCCCTCCCTTCTCAAGCTGCAGCAGTCTCAAGGGAGGGTGAGCCATGCTCCCCCAGGCGCACTGGAGAGGTGGACTCACATGCAAGACCAAACCRTGTAGACAGATTTGCGTGGTGTTCTGAGTCCTTGATCTTCCGGATGGAAGAGCCCGGGTCTCTTTCTTGTTTTCCTGACCATGTCGATTGCTAACTGTCAGTTTTAGATGATGTTTCATCCTCTTCAAATGATCACAGTCTGTCTCAGGGTTGCAACTTGTTAAATTAGACACGCGATGTGCCGTCACGGACTGTGGACCAGAGACATTCCTGCACGAAGACATCGTTTAAAAGAAGCAATGAGGTTTAAGCTGTGTCCTGACTCAATACAAGCCAACTTCTTTCTGYTGGCCAGTTTACAGTGGTGGTGACATTCATGAGGACGCATGATTTCCTAGGTCTTTGGCACCTTTGAACTTGTACCCATATTTMCACTTCAGTGAAAATGACTCCRAACAGCTGCTCTGAGACCCTCATGGCTGAGTTTCTGCTTCATGGATGAACCCTGGGTASTGGACCTTGCAGCAAGCACTTTTCTGTCTCTCCTGCTCCTTCTCACACAGTTAGGAAATGCTTCCTTTCCTTCTTTACCTGGGGTGATGTTGTCACTTCCAGACTCAGTGTTTCCTGTTGCACACGGAGCATCACAGCTCGGTGCCACACTGTGTTCCCAGTGAGATGTTCCCTCGGAGGATGCTTTCCCCTGTACCCTGCTCACCGACGATGATGAAGAGAAGAGCGCAGGCCCTGGCAAAGGCAGGCTTACTCATGATCAACGTATAGCAGGATGGATTGACAAAGAAAGTCAATATCTAGCCCTGGCATTTCAACCAAACCAGAGCTGGGGGTGAGCAATGTGTGGTGCCCTCTAAACCTGGACCAGCCACCTGCCGGTCTCATTCTATAGGCTGTCAGTGGTAACGCTGGTATTCTGGGTAAGGTGTCCCCTCCTGAAAGCATCTTCCTCTAGTCTACTTTGCATYCCAAGGAATAGCAGTTAGTCTGGTTGTCTCAAGCAAACACACACCCTTTAGGTCACCATGGCTTGGATTAAGCTCCTCTTACACTACAGAGAACTGAGAGCCACACATCCAAGGGAATTGGCTTTCTGGCCTGGGATATAACCCTTTAATAGTCGTAGTCGGTGAGGGAGTCTGATTGGTTTGAGCATAGGCAGCAGAAGCTGGAGAGAGGTGGGGTGTAYGCAGGCTAACAGCTTTGTGAAGAGTCCCCAACTCGTTTTTCTTGTTGCTGCTCTGGTGGATAAGATTTAACAAGTGCAGCCATGCTGTGCTTCTGTGACTTTGTAAACGTACCTGTCTGGGATTAGCCAAGACTGAAGTGGCCAATGGGCTAAGAGGTCATACGATGACATTGGTATCAGCCAGGAAAGACCACAGGAGCGACAGTTGCTAAACCAACATATTCAATCTTAGGTTCCATCTGTGGTAACTTGACAGTGGTGAAATAGCTCAGGCTACTTCTGGAGGATTCTCTAACATCTAACTTCCTCAGAAACTAGGCCTCAATATATGTTGTCACTGAATCAACAAACTCTTCACACCAATCCAGAAAGCACCAGGCCCTGTCCTGGATTCTGAAACTAGGCTTCCCAGACAACAGAGACCTATGCCCTTCTGGACTCTGGTCATCTAAAAGGGGAGAAGGCACAATCAATAATTGGCATACATGCAGCTAAGGGGAAAATCTCTAACAACCAGTAACCAAATTAAAGGTTTTCTTATCTCAAATAGATTATGTCGAATTCCATCGGTTCCTTCATATTGGGCTATGGTAAGGGCTAAGTGACTGCCCCAAAACGAACTGAGTTGTAAGGATGCTGGTCTCCTATAGAAATGAGCCAGCCACCCCTGCTTTCTTCAGAACCTGTAAAGCAATGCTCAAGAAGCAGGAAGAGGTGTGAGTGTCTACCCCCAAGAGGTTTCTGTGCCTGTGTGTGCACTCATGCATGTGTGCTGTGTTGTGTGTGTGGCTGGCATGCGCAAGTGTGTGCTGTGACTAAGGAATTGGCTCTTACGTCTCACAGGAAATGCAGAAAGCTCAAAGGGTATCCATTCTACTCTACATTCTGAGTTCACACATCCAAACATCCCCTCAGAGGCTAAGCACACACACACCCAATTTTTCAGGGCTTCTTAGCAGATTGGTTTGAGGGATGTACCTCAGAATGTTTAGATGGAGTTTCTGGTGTGCACCRTAAGTGACCAGTGGCTCCCTCTTCTGAGTGCCTGTCACCATTTGGCATTGCTATCTATGAAGTTATCTATAGATATTATTTCCTCGGAATTGACAAAGCGCATGAGCTATACAAAGAGGGGCAGGACTTGCTTTGCGGTTCTCACACTTAGAAGAAAGGTGTAATAGAAAATAAGTCATTTCCTTTGACAGCAACGGTCTCTGTGCTCACCTAAGGCAGTGAGAAGCAGGGTTTTCCAACACTGTCAGTGTGCATCTCTAGTTCACAAATAAAATACTGGACACAGAACAAAACCACTTGAGTTTTGGTAGTATGAATGCAGCCCTGGCTTGAAGCATCATGTTCTTGAGGCTGGATCTTCAACATAGAAGAAAGTACAATGGCCACTGCTGATCACTGGGACATCCTGGACCAAAGCAGTCATCTCTATACAGTCTCTACATCCTAACCAGTATTGGTTAGTCAAATAAAATTGAAAAATAAAACCAATCTCTTTTACAGAAGAAACTCACCTTGCAGCCCTTGGTCAACCATCTCCATTTTTACAGCATCACCTTGAGAAGGAGGGGCTTGTCCTGAGCCACACCTTCAGTCTCTTCCTGCTTCTCTTTACTGTTGTCCCATCCATTGTATATGCAGAAATATATTATATCTAGAGTGTTGCCCCTGTCTCTCCTGTAAGGAATTCTTCCCTCTCTACCTCACTCTCGGCCTTTCCAGGGTCTTCCACTGCTTTCTTTATCCCCACATCCAATCCAGGACGAAGTGGCTCATCCCACTCGGGAAAAATCTTATAGATGGCGGAGCCAGGTGAGATAAATTAAAAGAAAACTTCACATTCCTGCTCCTCCTCGAACATCCCCTCTCGGCCCTCAACTGGCTTGTTTCACCCCTTCATTAATGTCACTTATAAAGTTACTTGCTCAAAGACTCTGCCCCCTTCTCTCATGGGCTCATTATACTACCTTAGATATATTTAATGGTATCTTTGACTACTTTTTCTTTTTAAAAATTTATTCATATTGTGTGTTTGTGTGTGTGTGTGTGTGTGTATGTGTGTGTGTGTGTATGTCCATGTGTCATGAAGGTAAGATGACAGCTTGGGAGCACCAATGATCTCTTTCCATCATGCAGGTCCTAGAGGTCAAATGCAGGCCCCTCGGGCTTGGTAGGAGACACTTACATCCATTGGCCTTCTTGCTGGTCCCTTACTACTTTTTCTTATTGTACTTTGTCTCTCAGGTTATAATTCCCTAAAGGAGGAGGGATTGGAGAGCTAGTTCAGGGGACAGTGGGGCGGGGCTGTTGGCCACTGGGATGACACGTAGTCCTCCCTCTGACTGCACTAAGGAGGTCCAGCCAACCACCTCGCAGGGTTGACTTACCTCCCATTCACAGATGCACTGAATGAGCAGTCCACGGAGCTRTTGCATGCACATTATTTCTCCTTGTGGGCTTTCAAATAGGTCAACAGGCAAGGCTCTTTCTAGTCAGATTTTACAAAAGAAAAATACAGAGTTTCACAATAGACAGGATATGGTATGTAGCAAAGACAGGATGTAGCTGGTGCCTTCTGAATTCGAGTCCGATGTCTCTAATCACCAAACTACCACAGAATCCCACTGTAGTGCCGTGCCTTTGACAGGAGCGAGCACAGTGATGGAGAACTCTATCTCTATAAAGGGGAACAACCATGAAGTGTAGTCAGGGTGGGGGAGAAATGCCTTTGTATCCAGACAGAACTTTTTTACAGTAGGTCGGAATCTAGTGCTATGGAAAGGCAGGAGAGACAGAGGCTCAGGTTAGGGGTAGGGGGATCAGGGGGGATGCAGGGGGAGACAGGTTGGGGGAAAGAGAAAACTTTAAAAACTGATTCTGGGTTGGTTTCCTACCAGGCTTCCCTTCTACTTCCTCTTTCCCTTTCTTCCGGAGATGATGTGCACCCCTTCCTCCAATCAGGTTGGGAGGCAGAGCCACCGCCTTGCAGAGCTGCCTGACCCAGACACACTCTCTTGGCTCAAAATTCTCAAACCGGGTCCCCCAGTGAGCGATCCCAATCGCTCTGTAACAGTGACTAGGGGTGTCTGTTGACAGCATCACCAGGTCTCAAATCCCAGCGAGGCAGCACCGGTACTCCACAGTGTACCCGAGTGGTTCATCCTGGCACATTCCGTGAGGCGTCATGATTACGAGCTGCCACAGCCCCCTGTCCGTGGAAGGTACCGCTGGTGGATCTCGGTAGCTTTGTCCATTGCTTCCTCCACACCAGACATCCTCAAGCCCCGAGGGTGTGGGTGAGGGGAAAAAACTCTTCGCCAGTGACATCAGGTGGTGACGCTTTGCCGACCTGGGGAAGAAAGGCAAAGCAAACCGGCAATGCAGGAGAGACCTGGGAACTTGGGTTATTGTTATTCCTTGCATCTTGGACAAACCTTACTCAGCCTATTCCATATTGAAAAGCACTCCAGTTCCCGCCCGTGGGCCGGCCTGGACCCATGACTCCGGGGCCCTCTCAGCCCGTGCCCTTGACCTGTTTGCTGTCTGGTGATTCCAGAAGTCTCACATAGGGGTGGACCTCCAGGAGCAACTGTTTAAAATACAGGCGTCCACAGTGAGCACGGGGTGGTGAACTCGGGTGTGGGTAGGACTTCGGCCTCCACATTTTCTTYTTACTGTGGACCCTGGAAACGTCAGAGCGCTGGCCTGGGTAAGCCCCGGCCTGGGTAAGCCCCAGACAGACTTCACGTTCCTAAGAGATCTGAGGTCCCAGGACTAGTGAGCGAGATTGATTCACTTCAGCATAGTCCTGCCGAGGGCCTCAGAGGCTCTCATTAGATGCTGGGGGAAGCACAGAGTGGCCTCCCCTCAGTGGCGGGGTCAGGGTTCACGATGACTGGCTGGCTGGCAGTGACGGGGCGGAGGAGCTCCAGAGAGGATAAAGTTGGTGAGAGCGAGCCAGTAATTAGCCCACTGGCCAGGCTAGCAGAGGCCACAGCGCCTGGCCCAGAGAGCGTCCTTCTCCGCGCACGGAGGAAAGCCACCTTGCGGTCCGTCCTGGGCTTTGTTTCCCCACCCTGTACCTTCCAACGACGAAAAGGAACTTCTCAAGGAAACTCTATGCCGGGATTCAAGAGGAACAATGGAATTGGATTTGATTTTTGATTTGTTTAATTCTGAAATCAAGGTCACTAGAAAGCACTGTGGCTCTTATTCGTGTGGTTTGAGGCCTTTTTTTTTTTTTTTTTTGGCAACATCTTTCTTTTCATTCGGTCCTGTCATCCCCAGAACTGTGCATGTTACTGATCCTGCCTGTATTCAAAGCCGTTATTAAGTGGACTCTTTTAGATTTTAGAGAAATGATAATGGTTCCAGAGATGACAGAACGTGGCAGCTGGTGACAAAAAAAAAAAAAGAAAGAAAGAAAAAAAAAAAAACCCTTGATAAGACGACAACAGTAAATCAAACTACCGCCACTTTTTCGTTTCATGTTTGTTAATACCACCTCGCCTTTTGAAGTTTAAAGCAAGGTTCAAAAAAAGCCAGGTGCTGAATCATAATATTAAAGCGAGCAAGGAGCTGCATGAAAGCAAGCAGATCTGAGGGGGAAGCAACAACASGGCTTTCAACTGCCTTTTGTCGGCCCTTCTGCAGATGTCACCAGCGGTTCTCCCAGCAGAGAGTTCGGCTTGTAGCAGCGCCTCTGGCTGATTCCCGCGCTGCGTTTCAAGTGTCAATCAAAAAGGAAGGACGCAGCTTAGGTCCTGGTCATTGTCCTGTGAAAAGAGCCAAGCATTTAACATTGATTTAGCTCCCTCAATATACAAAGCTCGAGCCAGCTTTGTGCATCGAAAGGGCCTTTGGCAAGGTTGCTTGTAGAGCAACTCCGTGGYGTCTCACGCGCCTTGGCGGAGCTGTCAGGCTGCAGTGTCTGGAGCCCCACGAAAAGTTATCCGGGACTGACTGAGCACACTGGGAAGAAAGAATGCGATGCCTCAAAGAGTGGGGTCTGTCGTGGCAAAGGCCTCTTTGCATTCCTCGGTCTAGAGGAACATTCAAAATAGTCGCCACGAACACCCAGGGCCTTTGGGCAGGGTGTTAGAGCAAGCGACGGTGGACACTGAAAGGGACCCCAGAAACCTGAGACACTTGGTTCCGTGGGCTCCTGTCTGCAGCCTGTGTGGCTTTCAGGGCACAGAGCTCAGGCCAGCTGGCCGTGCACCTGACTAGTCCCTGGTGAACAGGAGCTAGCTTGGCTAGATCAAGGGAGAAAATGGTGGAGTTCAGCCTTAGCCGGATGGTCTTGCTGCTGCTGCGTGTCATTCTTTGTCTACCCTCACCTTCATTTCTCCTTCTCCTCTCCCCTCTTTTTCCTCGTGTGTGTGTGTGTGTGTTTCCCATATACGTACGTGCATGTTCGTGTATTTTAGGGGATGGATTAACATGCATCTGTACAAGGAGGCCAGAGAACAACCTTGGAACTGCCCACCTTAATTTTTGAGACAGAATCTTTTGCTGGGACCTGGAACTCACTAATTGGGCTAGGCTGGAACCCCAAGGATCCTCCTGCCTGTCTCCCCAGTACTGGGGTTAGACTGAAAGTCTGGCATCCAGCAGACTTTTGCATGGGTTCTGGAGATGAAGCGCCCGAGTCTTGAGGCTCGGGCAGCAGGGCCTTCCTGGCTGCTGCCTTCCCGTGTGCTCGTCCTACTTAAAGCTCCTGTGCTCCTACCTAATTACAGAATTACTTTTCAACTGTTCATGCGCAGCCTATCAGACCCAAGGAATGTTCCTGAGGCGCCCTGACCTGATGGTTCAGTGTAACAATTTTGCCTCCTCTTATAAAGGTGGAAGGCATGCTTGAAGTGTTGGGTGTTAGTGTTTCTGTACACTGGCATGAACAGCCGGCCCTCTTCCTGCTGTGCTGCTGAACTATGATGCTCTGGAGGCCAGATGAATTGGGTACCTCATCAACTGTGTGTGTGTGTGTGTGTGTGTGTGTGTGTGTGTGTGTACACCTGTATACAGGTACACATGTGCAAGTGTGCATTTGGAGGCCAGAGGACAATCCACAAGCCATTCCTCAGGTGTCATTAATCTTGTTTTATGAGACACAATCTCACTGGCCTGGAGCTCACCCAGTAGCTGGCTGGCCAGTGAGCTCCAGGGATCCATCTGTCTTCAACCCCCTAGCTGGAATTATAAATCTGGGCCACCACATCTAGTCTTTAAAAAAAAGAGGGGGGGTTATGGCGATCAAAATCAGATCCTCACACTTGCTCAGCGAGTGCGTTATCAACTGAGCCATCACTCCAGTCCATCTGACTGTGCTTTGATGATTAATCTAGTAGGGTAGAGTCAGAGAATATTGCTAAACCTTCTCCTCTTCACTGGTATCTACTCAGTTCTCTCAGCTGCTGTCTGCTAAGATTGGGCTCTCTTTCACTCCCTTTCCCCACAGCTGGATTGGAGTTTTCAGATGATTTGGGGCTCACATAGCATACATCCATCACTTTTGCTTTGGATCCTAAGATCAGGTACCCAGTCCATCTTTTCTGACCCTTCAAGAGCCAGATGCTAAGATGGCTGATCCTCAACCCAGGAGCAACTACTATTCCTAAGTGAAGGACCTGAGCCTGTGTGCTTTACATAAGGCACAAACCTTTGTTGTGTAAAACCCCTGCTCTAGATCCTAGCTCRTTGTGTTTGATATACCCAGTTTGCTTGAACTAGCCCGACCAGGCAGGCACTCCTCAACAAAGGGTGCTGTGGAAATCTTGGCTAGCTACAGAGCTTTTTCCAACAGCTGCACTAACCTGTGTAAATACAGTAAGATGATAAATGGAAACACACAACACAAAGTGGTTCGTTTTCCATGTAGCCAAAGTTCTGAGACCTCAGTTGTGAATTGTCTGTCCTGTGAGGGACCACCTCTTCTTTGATGCCCACCCACATCCCTAACTGCCTTGCCAAATCGCCATATCGCTGCACCTGCCTGCCCATACCGTGACTAAGAATTAACTAAACCATCTGCCTCTTCCACTCTTGAACCTACATCAGTGAGCTTGACACAGGGACAGCATGTCAAACCTTGCCAGGGACTGTCACTGCCGAGCCTGAGTTCCCAGCCTCAGCCGCCCTGAAATCCTACCTAGCAACACATATCACCCTCTAGCTTCCTCCACTGTCCTGTTACCAAGCCACACTGCTTCCCAAGCTTGTCTCTCTCATCTCTAAGAATTCTTCCTTTCATCCGAGGACATCCTTCTGACTCCCATCATCTTGGACTTTGCTCTATGTTATTTTTGTTTGTCTCTAGTACTTCTGCCTTTAGTGGCTCTGTCTACACCATCTGTAAACCAAGCTTTTTGTATATATACCTTTGGATAAAGTGGTCTACTCTCACACCGTCCCCTGTCTCAGTCCTTGGTTTGTCCTTTGTCCACAAAAAATCTGCCTTCTGTCTTTTCTATTTAAAATGTTCTAGCTCAAGACAACCTTGTTGTACCATAGTTTTTCATTTTATATAGACTGTGTAGAACCTTCAACACTGCTTTCTCTCCAATTTCCCAAACTYGTTTCCCAGGATATTGATGTCTCCTTTCTTGCCACTCTTCTCTGGCTTCTCTTCCTCAGTCTGATGTCTCATGTCCCTGCTCTTTCAGACACAATCCTTTCACTGAGTGCCGTCTTTCAATAGCCAGCTGTAACCATCTTCTTCCCCAACTGTGGTTTTTGAAGTGGGTCTCATGTTCTGATTAGAAAGGGAAGAGGCAGATGCTCACAGCCAACCATTGGACTGAGCGAGGAGTCCCCATTGGAGGAGTTAGAGAAAGGACTATAGGATCTGAAGAGGTTTGCAACTTTATAGGAAGAACAACAATATCAACCAACCAGAGCTCCCAGGGACTAATCCATCAACCAAGGGGTACACAKRGCTCTAGCTGCATATGTMGGCAGGCATCAATGGGAGGAGCGGTCCTTGGTCCTATGAAGGCTCAATAGATGCCCCAATATAGGGGAATTGAGGTTGTGGAGGTGGGAGTGAGGTGGGTGGAAGAACACCCTCATAGAAGTAGGGGGAGGGAGGATGGGATAGGGGATACCTGGGAGGGGAGGGAAACTGGGAAAGGGGACAACATTTGAAATGTAAATAAGATAGATCCAATTAAAAGAAAGAAAGGGACGAGGGACCTAGAATAGTCAGTTACCAACAAGCAGAGGGATGACCTCGCACTGCCTGTGGCCCATGGTGACTTCTCAGCTCCTCCAGTGCAGCTGGGCTGTAGAATTCTGAAGGAGACCTGACACATTTTACCACACAGCTGGATTGCCACCAACTCTGATGGTGTTAGGTCACTATCCAGAGCTCCTGTAAATGGAGAATCTCAGATTTGTGTCATCCCTTGTTCTGTCTGGTGGWTAGAAGAACAGGATGTGGAGTTTGCCTCTTGACCAACTGCACCATGAATGTCTAGGCTAAAATATATACCAGGAAGCAAATTTCAGACAATCATATAATAGATAAAACTAAATATCCTTTAAAACCTCCTTTCCAGAGTATTTTAAAGATTATCTTGCTTGATCCTTCTATCTTGCATATTTCTATTGAAGAATTATTTATTCCCAGTGAAAACTGAGGTCAACTAGTAAACTTACAAGTGAGTGTTTTATTCCAATTTGACTTGAAAATGCCCTAGACAGGAGGCATGATCTCTCTTCCTGATAACCGTGTGCTGTGCCCAGATMCCTGCTTGAACACACACCTGCAGTATCAAAGATGTTATGTGAAGAACACCAGGGGTGCCGCCTCCTTCTTCTTCTACTTCTTATTTAACTTGAAGTAACTGCTGGTGAGAAAGTGTTTTAAAATAAATTAATATCAACAATCAGTTGACCTTAAATAAAAGGTTACTCTTTGTCCTGTGGATGGGTCTCATGTAACTAATGTAACTGAATGTGTGCGGCCCCAATGCCTCAAAATGAAAGGAAGGAAGGAAGGAAGGAAGGAAGGAAGGAAGGAAGGAAGGAAGGAACGAAGGATTAAGAAAGTCAGCCACTACATTTCTGGAGAAGTAGTCTTATCTGGACAGTGAAGAGCTAGCTCCTGTCTGCGTCACTGACTTGTCCTGCGCATATTCAGAATGTGGCAGGACCCCCCATCACATGAGCCAGTCCTGTCAAGCGTAGATACGGTTATGTGCATATATCACTGTGTATGTTAATATGCTCTGCGTGAATGCATCCTTGTCCTTCCAGATCTCTAGAGAATCTCTCCTGATAYAGCCAAGCAWCAGGATCTGCCCCAAAGGGGTAGGAAGGGAACAGTGG
Source organism: Apodemus speciosus (assembly GCA_002335545.1). Classification (NCBI taxonomy): domain Eukaryota; kingdom Metazoa; phylum Chordata; class Mammalia; order Rodentia; family Muridae; genus Apodemus; species Apodemus speciosus. Next base: position 48,846 of record BDUI01007550.1, read on the forward strand.
GCTTGGGGCACAAAAGAAAATGGGGAAGGTATTCAAAACATTCCTGTCTTCCATAGCCAAAAGTTAAGGGCCTTCAAATCTAGGTGARACACCATGGCATGAAATGGGTCTGAGGTGCAATATCAAATAAAGGAATTTGCTTCCCTGGCAACAGATGATGCATGACAGCAGCCACTAGGCCAAGGAGGGTCGGAATAGAAGCAAGGTGGCCCGTAACTCTCCCTTACACTTTACTTAGTCATCCAAGCTTGGATATCAGACAAAGCCAGTAAATGATGAAGGCAAAGACTGTCGTGCCCATTTCACTGGTCAGAAGATAAGGAGCCCCAGGTAACCACAAAGGAGTTACCTGAAAGACAAGAGGGTAAGTCTCAGGAGGCCGAATTCCCATAACGTCTCCAGTACCCACCATTAACTACATCAGGCTCCCGTGAAAGACAACCTGGCTGATCAGRAGCTATGCTCACTGATGACACCCTGCATGAAGCCATGGCCTTGAGGAGTAGTTTCCAGGCCACCAAAAGGGAAAGGCTTTGGAGGACACAGAGCCCATAGAGGGGCAGCCGAGCGGTGGCAACCGAAGTTACCCATCGGCACAAACAGCTGGGGAGCCATCTGTCTGGGAGAAGCCTCCTGCCCACACCATGCCCCCCCCCTCCTGCATCTGTGAGAGGCCTAGCGGCTGACAGAGGCACTCTGCAGCAGGGGGAACAGAAGGAAACCCGCTGGCCCTTGGATAACCTTGGCCTCATTAGCACTGAACCGAAGCCCACGGGTGCTATTGACTTCTAGTAAATATCCACCCACCAAGATGTCCCCAAGCACTGCCCAGGGTGTTCCAGAACCAAGTAGGGCTTCCCCATYCTCTGTCCCAGGCTCTGTGGACACTCCCCTGCACCCTCCCCATGCAGCCACGAGAAGCATCTCCATCCTCCTGAGAGAACGGAGGGAAGCAAGCAACCTGAGCTGTCATCTCCCTGCAAATCTTCCATTCTTTCTCTCCAAAAGGCCAAAGAAATAAACCCTAGAAAAGCAGTTCTGCACGTGAAGTGTACACCATTGTATTTCCAACTGCTTTGAAAAACTTTTATTTTTGTACAGCAAATGACACATTATCTTCCTGGAGGTCAGGGAATAATGCAGTTGGATTCTTGCAACACTGTGAGAGTTAATGTTTCTATTTGCCATTGTGTCCTGTGCAAAGAAAGGCAGCCGGGCACCTGGGGTTACCACAACACACGGCGCAGAGATGGTCGAATCCACCAGAAGTGCTTTGATAATATTGAACACTATTGTGCAGGCGGTGGCTCCCTCCTTGCCCACCATGCATAATGGGCTTCCGAGTGCTAAGGAGATAAACGATGCTAGCCTTGGAGTGTCAAAGGTAGAACTCTCCAGAAGCTACATTCAGAATCGGCATGAACTTAAGGACTTTGGTTTTTCTAATAGTAATTGAAATATATAATTCAATAGAAGCGTCACTTTAATATAATAATTGCCAAAGAAATTGAGCCACAGGGAAGTACTGTAAATTGCAATTTTTCTTTATTAGAGTGTGTGGAGATGGTAATGTCTTCTCATCAGGAAAGACCCCTGGATATCTCTCTTTCCCGTCTTTCGAGCATCCTGCTTCACGCACACTGCCCTCTTGAGAGATACCCTCGCTGATTCTTAGATTTACCATAGACGTAGTTGGCCCCTCTCAAAACGCTTATCACGAAGAAGAATGTATATTAATTGCCTTGGCAGAAGCTTCCAAAGGCAAGTGCCAGCTAATCTCTTTATTGTGGAATGTCAACTACCTAACATCCTGCCTCAGACATTGTATTTGC
>BDUI01007551.1:17782-30209 GCA_002335545.1 Apodemus speciosus
CCTGTTTTGGTATTCCCCTACACTGCTGCATTGGGCCTTTCCAGAACCTGGGTCCACTCTTTCCTTCTTGTAGGACAGCATTTGGTAGGTGGATTGTGTCTATGGTGTTCCAAGATTCTAGGCTAATATCCACTTATCAGTGAGTGCATCATCATTTCATCATTAAAGGAAGCCAGGAGAGGAGCTCAGAGCAGGAACCTGGAGTGGGGAGCTGATACAGAGGTAACGGTGTAAGAGGTGCTGCTTACTGGCTTGCTCCACATGGTTTGCTCAGCCTGCTTTATTATAGAACGTACGACAACCGTTCCATGGAAGGTACTACCCACAGTCTATTGGACCCTCTTCATCAATCACTAATTAAGAAAATGTTCTACATCTGATCTCACGGAGGTATCTCCTGAACTGAAGCTCCTTTCTCTGTGATAATTCTGGCTTGTGTCAAGTTGACACACAAAACTAGCAAGTACAACTGACCCCTTGTCAACTTGACATACAAACGCATCACTGTTAAGCCACAACCCTTAGTTTTTTAATCATCCCCAAGATTTAAATAACTTTAAAAGTCCCACAGTCTTTACACATTCAAACATATTAAAATTGCAGTTCCTTGAAAATATCCAGATCTCTTTTAAAATCCAAAATCTTTTACATTTCAAAGTCTCTCAACTGGGGGGTTGGGGTGGGGTAGGGGACAGGAGAGAAGCCATGAGGGCCAGCAGAATGGATGGAAATATGCAACCGGGGCAGGGGGCTCTAGAAAGTAACAGAAACCTGGGAGGTAAGAGACTCTCAAGATTCAGAGGGGGGGACTTTAGATGAAATGCCCTACAGTGGGGAGAGGGAACTTATAGAGCCCACCTCCAGTAGAAAGACAGGGCATCAAGTGGAGGGATATGGTTGCCATCCCACAGTCACAACTCTGACCCAGAATTGTCCCTGTCTAAAAGAACTGCAGGGACAAAAATGGAGAACAGACTGAGGGAAAGGAGGTTTAGTGACTGGCCCAACTTGGGATACATTTCAAGAAGAGGCTCCAAGACCTGACACTATTACTGATACTATGGCGTGCTCACAGACAGGAGCCTATTGTGGCTGCCCTCCTAGAGTGCAACAAGCAGCTGACTGAGACAGATACAGATACTTTACACCCAGTCAATGGACTGAAGACAAGGACCCATGTGGTYGAACTAGGGAAAGGCTGGAAGAAGCAGAGGAAGAGGGCAATCCTATAGGAAGTCCAGCAGTCTCAACTAACTGGGACCTCTGAGATCGCTCAGACACTGAGCCACCAACCAGGCAGCATACACCAGCTGATATGAGGCCCCCTACACATATACAGCAGAGGACTGCCTGGACTGGCCTCAGTAAGAGAAGATGCACCTAACCCTCAAGAGACTTGAGGCCCCAGGGAGGTCTGGTGGGGTGGGGGCTGGGGAGGGGGTTGGGGACATCCTCTTGAAGACAGGGGGAGGAGAAATGGGATAAAGAACAGTGGGAGTAAAAAAAAGAACAGTGGGAATGCAGACCCAGATGGGGGTAGCAACTGGACTGTAAAACGATAATGATAATGATGATGATGATGATGATGATGATGATGATGATGATGATGATATAATAGTAATAATAAGTTTCCCAACTACGGGCTTGAGTAAAATACTTTACTTCAAGAAGGAAAAAAATCAGAGCACAGTCGCAATTAAATCAAAACAAAATCAAACTCTAACATTCCAATGTCTGGGATCCACTGACGATATTCTGGAATCTGCCAAAGGGCTTGGGTCACACCTCCAGCTCTGCCCTCTGTAACACACAGCTTGTCTGTGAGGCTCTGGTGGACTCCATTCCACTGTTGCTGCTGTTCTTGGTGGTTTCTCGTGGTACTGGCATCTCCCATACACTGAAGTCTTCTACTACTACTAGGTTGCWCTTTTACAAATAGCCTCTCATAGGCTCTCTTCATGGTGCCAAGCCTCAACTTCTCAGCATGAGCCCTTCAGTCCTAGGCCTTCAACTGCCACTGAGGCTGCACCTTCACCAGTGGCCTCCATGGCCTCTCAGCTGTTCTTCATGACCCCCTCATGCCTTCAAAACCAGTACCACCTGGGTGACTCTTACACATTACCAAGGCCAGTTGCAACTTGAGGTACAAGTTTGGCTCTCTGTGGAACACAGCTTCTCTGTGCTCCCAGAAAACACTTCCCAGAAGATATCATCTCAGTGATGCTGGTCTCTTCTTAGTCATGACTAATTTCTTAGCTCCAGCTAACCAGCATCAATTGACCCAGGGATGCAAAGGCTTTGCTTTAGTGGTTCTGGTATCTTGTTAATCAGTGCTGATTCTTCAGCCCCAGCTAACCAAAACCACTGAATCCTCAATCAAAAAAGCAACGGCCCTGACAGAGTCTTAAATCTTCCCTCTGAAACTTCACAAGCCTGGCCTCCATCTTCTGCACTGCTCTCAACATTCTTACCTCCCAAACTCCTACAGGGCATCCCACTGAGGTCTCAACACTCAATGGCTTTTCTAGCCTGAAGTTCCAAAGTCTTTCCACAATCCTCCCAAAAACATGGTCAGATCTGACACAGCAACACCCCACCATGCTGGTACCAGAGTCAAAAGGCTCATGGAAGTGTGATGGAGTAGAAAATAGGAGACTGGGTGTAGAAAAGTGGATACATATGGAGCAGAATGTGGAGCAGCACCAAGAAGAAAGATCTGGGGGTCAGAAGAGGGTGCTTTTAAAATAGAGGAAACACTTGAGCATGTGTCTGCACATCAGTATGATGAAGTAGATGCGATAGACTGGAATGGAAAGAGAATAGCCGTGGGAGCCTTGGGTTTGAAAGGAAATGAGCGTGGAGTTCAAGGGCCAGGCCCTCAGCCGGAGAACAGTCTCTCTTTACTCTGCCCAGAAGGAAAACAAGGAGCACAAATATAGTGGTAGTCAGTAGATTTGGGAAGGAAGACCCCAGATCTGCTTTCATAATGCAATGAAGCAGGAGAGCTTCAGTGGAGTATGAGAACAGAGGAGGACAATTGGACATTTGAAGGGAGTGACAATGATGCAATAGACTTCCCAGAGAATGAGGGCGAGAGAAGGAACTGCCACCATGAGGTGCAACTGTTGGACAGCACAATCTGCTTTTGAATTAGGGTGAAATATTTTCAAGTAAGCCCCTCTCCATTCCTTATCCCTGGGTAGTCGCTGATGTGCATCCCACATTTTTTTGCAATAAATAATATGCACGTTGCCCCATATTATTTTCTATCTTGATGCTATCTTTCTAATTTAATTTGTCATCGTCTATTGTTAATGCCTAGAAAGAGAATTGATGCTTATACCAATCTTGAATTCTTGAACATTGATAATGCACCCATCAGCTTTTATTTATGTATTAGTAGTTGTGCATACAAATCCACTGGATTGTCTGCACACATGATCATGCTGCCTGTAAGTAAAAAAGGTCGTTTACCTTTCCAATTTTGTTTTAAGGATTTTATTTTGATGGCTTTCAGAGTTGCTGCACTTAGGCATGTTTTACTATTTCCTTATTTTAAATGGTTATAAGACTTGTTATACTCGGGATCTAGTATACATTTGACTTCTCTCATTTTTAAAAATTTATTTGCATATGTGTGGATGCTTGGCCTGCATGTATGTCAGTGCACCGCGTGCAACCCTGGTGCCCAAGGTGGTCAGAAAAAGGGCTTCAAGTCCCAAGGACTGGAGTTACAGATGGCTGTGGGCTGCCACGTGGGTGCTGGAAATTGAACCTGGGCCACTGGGAAGAGCAGTCAGTGCTCTTAACCTCTGAGACCTCGCTCCAGCCCCTTTCTTCTACTTTTTAAACTATCCTTTCAGCTTTTCATGTGTTTGATCGCATCAGCCCCATTTCCCAACTCCTTTCCGGTCCACCCCCTTTCCCTACACACTCAACTTTGTGTACTCTTTTTTTCTTTTACCTCAATTCATGGAGTACAAATTTGTACCACCTGTATATTCTTGGATGCGTGATCTTCCATTGGAGCAGAGTCAAATAACCTGGGGTCAGACTCTTAAAGCAAACTATTTCTAGCTTTTTAAAGAACCTCCACCCTGAGTTCCGTAGTGGCTGCACCAGTTTGCACACACACACACACACTAGGGTGAAAATGTGTTCTCTCCCACATCTATGTCACCATGCATTATTGGTGTTTTCTTTTGTTTTTGTTTTTGTTTTTTTTATCTTAACCGTTGTGATAATGAGACATCTTAAGCAGTTTTCATGTTCACTTCCCTGGTAACTCGGGATGTCGAACTTTTAAAAAAAAGAAATGTTCCTTGGCCATTTGCGTGTAATCTTTTGTGCTATCATGTGTTATTTTTTTTGTTCAGTTCCATGCAGCATTTTAAAAGATTAAATTTAACTTGTCTAAAAGTTGGCATATGTGTACTGTGCTCCCATCCTTTCTCCATTCCCTCTTCTTCCTCCAAACTCCTCCCATTTCCACTCACATTCCCTCTCGTTTTAATTGAGTTCTTTTCTTGACGTTTAGTATTTCTTCCCATTCTTTGTATATACTAGATACTAACACTCTTTCAGATGAACAGCCAGCAAGAATGTTTCCCTATTTCTGGACTCCCTTGTCACTACAGTGATGGTGTTCTGTCGAAAAGTGTATTAATTGCATAAGATCACATTTATTAATCGTTGGTCTTAATTCCTGTGCTGTTAGAGTCCTGTTCAGAACATCCTTTTGTGTACCAATAAATTCAACGGTGTCTACTTTCTCCTTTATCAGATCCAGGGTACTAGGCTTTATGTCGAGATCCTTTATCCTTTCAGAGTTGAGTTTTGTACAGGGTGGTCAGCAATAAAAGAAGCAATAAACATTTTATTAAGCCACCTATTCGTGAGCTGGTTAAACCTGTCTCCTTCCCTTAGACTCTAGAAGATGCCAACTGTGTTCCCTGTGGAGCAGAAAGCTCTCTACTTGCTTTGCTACATCTTCGTGTAACTATCCAGTCTGACCGTTTGTTGAACACTTTGCCTTTTTCTCCATAGTATATTGGGGTTCTCTTAATAAAAGAAAATCATGTGACTACAGGGACATGAGCTTGTCTGTGGGTACTCAATTCTATTCAGTGTGTCTAACTTGAAATCTGGGATGGTAATTCTTCCCCAGTTTTTGTTCTTGTTGTTCATGATTGCTTTGGCTATTCTGGATTTTTTGTGTTTCCATATAAAATTTAAGATTATTTTTCTTTAGCCGATGGTGGTGGCTTTAAGGTGTCTTTAAGCCCAGAACTTAMGAAGCAGAGGCAGACAGGTCTCTGTGAGTTCAAGGCCAGCCTGGTCTATACGGAGAGTCCAGGACAGCCAGGACTGCACAGAGAAACCCTGTTTTGTTTGAAAAACAAAACAATTTTTTAAATTTCTGTAAAGAATTGTGTTGAATCTCCTCTGACCACACTGGCATGTCACTGGTATTGTTATTATGTTAATTTTGTTCAAGTCAATCATATTGTTGAAAGTTCCTGGGTACATCCTCCCTGTTATTTCTAGGGGACTATATCCAGCAGCATTAACTCTATAGCACAGAAAAATAGCGTTAGCTAGTTGTTTTGGTGATCCTGCCACAAAAATGGAAAAATTAAGGCAGAAACCTTTCTTCTATTCACTCTAGGTGTTTCCAGTTGATGGATGTATTAGTCAGCATTTTCCTATTTTAAAAAAATACCTTCAGAGAGATGGCTCAGCAGGTAAGAGCACCAACTGCTCTTCCAAAGGTCACAAGTTCAACCACAAGTTCAACCATCTGTAATGGGATCTGACGCCCTCTTCTGGTGTGTCTGAGGACAGCTATAGTGTACTTACATAAAACAAAATACCTAAAATAGGTATCTTATAAAGAAAAGATGTTTATTTAGAGAGTCAGAGCTTGAGTCATGCATTTACACAGTTCTGATGAGGACTTTGTCAGCTGCATCCTATGATGGCAGAAATGTGTGTGTGTGTGTGTGTGTGTGTGTGTGTGTGTGTGTGTGTGGTCTCTCCTTCTCATGGAATCATCAGGTTTCAATTATTGGAGCTCCATTTCAATGACTTTACCTTAATTACTTTCTAAACATCATGGGCAGATTAAGTTTCTATCCTCTTAAATACCTTAAAATGGGATTTAAATTCCAACAAATCAACCCTTGGGGGATAATTACATTGTTTACAATACAGAGCAGTGATATTGTGGCAAAATATATATGTGTATATATTATAAAGGCATTGAGTGTGTGTGTGTGTGTGTGTGTGTGTGTGTGTGTGTGTGTGTGTGTGTGTGTAGAAACCCACAGAAGCACTAGGAACCAAGAACTAGGTCTTTGATGCCTTACTGCCTGTACTTCTATGATGTTCTCTCTCATTTGATTGAAGTCACCTATTCCTGAGCTATCATACCTGTTTCTTTCTCCTAGACTGCAGAAGATGCCCGYTGTGTGCCCTGTGGAGCACAAATCCCTCTACTTATTTCATGGTTTACCAGTTCTATTTGGAGGACCATGGTTATGAATGGGTTAATATGATTCAAAAAGGCCCAGTATTGCTTTAGCAAACCGCTGTGTTTCCTAGGCAACACAATGCCTGCATTTCTCCTGTTTGTTCTTGTTCATAAAAGTCCCTATGGAGGGACTGGTGAAAATATTAACATTGGCCACCACTCAAGGCCTTGCTCTTCCCTTCCCCCTCCCCTGCACTTGACCTTTGTCTCCTATTGCATGGAAAATATTGAGCCAGGGAAGTGTGAATTCTAAAAACCTTAGGGGTCTCTCCTTCATTAAAGGATGATCTATGATCCTTTGTCTCATCTTTTGATTCCATCCTCTCCTGTCTCATTTTTCGCCACAGGACTGAACAGTACCCCCTCCCCCCCCTTTCCTGTGTATTCAGTATCTAAGCAACTAGAAGCTCTGTTGCTGTAGCCTGAATCTATTACAGCTTGCAGAAAAACAAAAATCAAACCACAAAATCTATCTTCCTTCTGAGCTCCCACCCACTATCCCTCCTTTAGGTAAGTATTTAGTTCATTTATGCTGCCATAACAGAAAAACACAGATAGGGTAATAATGTATAAATGACTGAAATTCTGGAGGCTGAAAAGTCCAAGATAGAAAAGGCCTGAGTCATCCATCTCATGGCAGAAGGGAATGGAAGAGAATCTTTGACAAGGAATCCATCAGTGCGGTAACATTAGTCCATTCGTGAGAATGGCGCCATCGTGGGTGGGTTACTTCCCACTAAACCCCTCACCTCCATCGCCACTACATTGGGGATTAAGTTTGGGGGATGCATTCAAACCAAAGCAGCATGAAATAGTATCTTCTGGGCAGGGCAGGGCAGGTACACTCAAGAACTCACAACCGCTGTGGGTTCCTACAACATCAGGCCAGTCCAGGGTGGACAGGGGAGGTGCCCCCAAGACACCACTCTGAACGAAGCAGCTTGTTGGCAAATAATGAACATCTTCTGAGGAAAGGCAAGCTAGTTTTCTTCAATGGTGTGGCCAAAAGCAGATGACTGGTGATCCAGTGGAAAACCCTCCAGCCATTCACATACATACAGTAATAATTGGGCTAAGTAGGCTTTTTAAAAAAAGAAGTAGAAGACATAATGTTATAAGGAAGATAGAGGAAGGGGGTCTGGAAGGAATTGGAGATAATGAATAGGATCTAAACACATCATATTTCTTGATGAAATTGCCAGAGAATGTGTAATGATAACAAGATTATTTTTTTTTAAAAAAACAATAGTATCAGAATTCTCTAACATAAATTTTAGAGAGCAGATCTCAACTCTTACATCCCGCTCGTTCCTGAGAACCCTCAGTACCAGGCTTTTTCTTCCCATGTCATATGAAAAATTGACTCTGACGCAAGTAGCCTGGGCTTCTTAACTACCTAGAATAATCTTTTCATGGCCATCTCTCTTGCTTCATTTGCACAACATTGTGAACCTCTCCTCCTTCACTTTCTTTCTGTCAAACCATATATCCTGGAGATGGCTCAGTGGTTTAAGGGCACTTATTGATTTTGCAGAAGCCCTGAGTTTGAGTTCCAACATCCATGTGCTAAATTACACCCAAGGATCCAACACCTTGCTCTAGCCTCCATGGGCACTGTATGCATAGAATGCAAAGACAAATATGCAAGCTAAACACTCACAAGACTGAAATGAAAACAAATAAATCCTTAAAACAAGATACCATGTTGGCTCTTTTGTTCCATCTACAGTCTACTAGAAACCTAGAAATGCCTAATAATGTAGATGAATAATACAGTTATGATACAGTATATGCTAGAGTTCACAAAGAAATAAATCTGTATTTTTGAGACACTAATCTTGTTCTCTTTCATTTTCCAATTCTAACAGTCTTGAGGAAAAAAGAAACAAAGCAAAACATTTGAGTATCTACTTAATTGTACCATTAACCAAACAAAGGAAATTCAATCAAAGACAATAGGGACAAGTAAGATTCCCTTAGGCACACCTCGGAAAGGAGGCACAGCTAATCAATGCCAGCCAGTTGCCAAACAGTAATATAACATCAGATACTCCCTCCCCCACTGTCATTTTGTTCTATTGAGAAGGGGTTTATTGTGTTGTAGTTCAGGCTTCCCAAATGCTGAAATTATAGGTGTGGCCCAGCCTCTTTTTTTAAGACATGCTAGAAATACAGGTTTTCCGAAAGGATCTGGTGTCTACATGTTTATATAAAGATGTCCAACCGCGAAGCATGCAACGCTGGTATATTATTTGAAGAGGAAATTACTTGAGAAGTGTAAGTTCAGAAGGCGCCGTTTGGCTATTTGTTTTCCTTCAAAATACAAGCCATAAATAAATAGTCTTTGAGGGTGCTGTGCAGTGTGGTGCACGCCTATCATCCCAGCATTCAGAAGGCAGAGGCAGAAAGACGGTAATAAGTTCAAAGCCAATTTGGTCTGCATTCAGAGTTCAAGGCTACCCAAGGCTAGAGTGAAGCCTTGTCTTAGAAAAACAAAAACAAGGACCAGAGAGATTGCTTAATAGTTAAGAGCCTCCGCTGCTCTTCCAGAGGACCCAAATTCAAGTCCTAGAATCCACATGCTGACTAACAACAGCCTGTAATTCCACTTCCATGGGATGACACTGTCTTCTGTTGCAGATACCACACATGCAAGTCATGCATAGACATAAATGCAGACAAAATACCCATACACACTCAATAAAAAAATTTAAAGCAAAAGAATTCCAAAAAATTATTTGCAGAATGATGTTCTTCCAATATCAAGGTAAAAATAAATAGCCTTGGTCACCTGAGACTGGTCACTGGAGCTGCAATGATTCTGAATAAAGTATTGCATATATATATATGCAATAAATATATAATCCTAAATATAATCTGCTCACTCCATAATGTTACTTCTATGTATGTTTTCAGGGCTGACCATTTAGCTTTGTCAACTAATTGGGATGCTCTTCCCTGGGAAGGACCACTTTTCCTCTCCCAGCTAAACTCAGTTGCCTATAGTTCTTTGTGTAGGGTTGAGGCCTTATGGGCATTTCAACATCCAGTTTGGCATGTCCATTGGTGTCATCTTTGTTCAGCTCCAGTTTGGATTGTCATGTTAGAGAGACTGTGCGTTTGTTTGTGTGTGTGTGCAAGCAATAACAATTAGTGAAGTCTGGAGTTTGAACATGATTTGAAGTAGAGGGTGGATATATGGAAGGGTTTGGAGGGAGGTAAGGGGAGGGAGAGATGTTGTAATTAAATTATAATCTTAAAGATAAACAAAATGGTTACTGGGCGGGAGAGATGGATTGGAGGTTAAGAGTGCTTACTGCTCTGCCAGAGAACCTGAGTTTAGTTCTTAGCACCCACATGAGGCAAGTTACAATTATCTGTACCTGAGGATCAATAGCCTCTTCCAGTTACCTTCACAAATGGAACTCTGTCTCTCTATCTCTCTGTCTTTCGCCCCCTTCCCCCCCCTCCACACACAAATAAACAAAAAGAAGTCTAAAATTGTAAAAATAAAAGTTTTGTACTTTTCCCTTTTTAATCATCTCTTGGATTCATTAGTTTCTCTAGCTACAGCTAAAACATCCATAAAAGAACTAAGGAAAAAGTATAGAAGATCTTTCTGTCCCCTACTTTTAAATTGAATCTTTTTTTTTAATTGAAAGAACTTGAAAATCAAATAAACATGTGTTTGATTCAGCCCTAACCACCAAGGCCAACAGTTTTCACCCTTGACTTAGCACAGAGTGCAATGAGCCTCAGAGAGACCTATGCCCTATGTTCTCTCAGTGATCTAGTTCAACACCATTGATTTCAGCTACCACCTACATAGGCTCCTCTCACCTACCTTTCTTCTTCTGAACCAGACCTGTACCTGAGACACAAACCCAAAGAGCTGCCTAGGAACACTATTGGCTGTCTTCACTAGGATGTTCCTGTTGTCTGCACTTGTACAGCAAGAGTCTGTATGTGCTTCTTCTCAACACCACTGTCTGGGATTCTAATCTGTGTAGGTTAGATATGCTACATACAGCAAGGTCTTCGATCTCTACTGAGCTCCAGCGTAAAGCAATGTAGTTGGTGGTCCAGGTCCCAGCTTTTAGGCATAGTTCCATTTAAATATGAAGTCGCATCTGCAATTTTGTTCTTCCTTTCTTGCATTTTCTAACTCCTGTCTACCCAGCTCTGTAACATGTGCCTTAGCAATCTTGGAACGTAGACCCTCACTCTCACAATCTTGATGTGAGCTTTATGGTAAGGCTCCTCACTGATCCCATTGTTCAGTGACCACCTCTCTGATTGCAATCTTAATGCTCCTGCCAGTACAATACTTCCAAAAAGGAAAAAATGATCTTGAGGAGAGAGAGCGCAGGCTCTGGGTCCACACTGCTAGATTTAAATCCCACTTCTATCTTTCACTGACTATGTGACAAGAAATTCCTCCTCGTATAATTTTCTTATACAGAATAAGATTATAATGTAACTCGGCTTGTGAGAGGGTCTTAGAGAAATAGAGTGTTTACAGCATTCAGTAACTGCATATTCTCTGAGATGTTGCATCATTTCTGGCTACAGCATGATTGGAGTGTCGAGTGCAGAAGAGATAGTAGAGAAAAGAAGTTAACAGGTCAGATCAGGAAGAGCTGGGTTTCCTAGGAAACTGATGGAAAGGACCATATAAGAAATTGACTGATAAGTGCCCTTGGTATCTATACCCAAAGGAGAAGGAAAGCAAATACTAGCAGTAGAAGAAGCTTGCCTGCCTTGAATTCTCAGCTGAGCTTCCATTCCTCTCTCTCAGGGAGTGGGGCAAGAGAAAGAGGCTTTATATCCCCAGATTAACCATTTACTACCTGCAGGCTGCACAGATAAGGAGGTGTGACTTGGGTAGGAAGGTCTCTTCAACCAGTGCAATCTCAGCCTGTCTACTTCCAGACTCTAGCTGCCAACACTTGGAGCAGTTGAGCAACCAGAAGCAGAGTGCTTGGATCCTGACTGGAGGTTGAAGGTGAAATCCGGATAGTACACCAGTTAGGTAAATCTTGCCTCAGACTTTGGACTTACTTTCACTGTCAACAGGGAGTAATTACAAGGTTTTTCCAGAATAGGGCAGGCTATGTCATATCTCTCTGCCTTCGTTCAAGAAACTTCTATCGAATTTCTTTGGAACTAAATTGGAATCATATGGGCATGTTTGTGAAATGGTTAGAATGGAGATAGAATAGTGTAATGGTAAACACCTAACATTTAGATCCCAGCCGACTATGAGTTCTGACCTGGTTCTTTACTAGCCGAGTAACATTAAGGAAGTTCCTCCTCTTCTTTCTACTTAAGTTTCCTCAGTTGTGAAATGGGGATAATATAACCAGTATCCTTATGGAGTTTCACGAATAACACATGGGGTTAATCCACAAAGTATTTAGACTATTACATGGCATGTAATCCATGCTCAGACAATGTTAGCTATTATTAAAGATTCAAGATGTCCCAGGCTGCCATTATTTGCTTATCTGTTGCTGTGATAAAACATTGACCAAAATCAATTGGAGAGAAGGGGTTATTTCATCTTACAACTTCCCAGAGGGAAGTTGGGGCAAGAACTCAAATCATGGGCCTGGCAGCAGGAACTGAAGCAGAAGCCATGAGGGGACGCTGCTTTCTTGCTTGCTCTCCATGGCTTCCTTCGCCTGCTTTCTTACACCCAGAAACAGCTTCCCCCACTTTAGGTTACACCCTCCTACATCAATCATTAGTCAAGAACCTACACCACAGATTTGTCTACAGGCCAGTTTTGATGGAGGTGTTTTCTCAGTTGAGGTGCTATGTTCTCAGATGACTGGTAAACAACAACAAAAAATAAAGAAAAAAAAACCTAACCAGAACATAGGCTTTACCCAA